>JAJPUD010010532.1:0-61115 GCA_023553655.1 Myrmecobius fasciatus | reverse complement strand
AGTATCATTTATTTACGCATGCCTACTTATATATCTGTCCCTCAATGTAACATTTATTAGTTTTCTGATTATATGGTCAGTTCACTTGTCTTGAGGCCTCATTGCTTAGGAGCTAACAGCCTCTTTCTTACTGGTCTATTTGCTTGGCCTGCTACTTGTGTAGCACTCTGCTACTCTGAACCCCCGAGATCATCCATGCCAATCCAGAACTAAAGGAGCACTGGGAACTTTCATGATGCTTAATGGCTATTTATAACTGAACGATTCCAGGCAGGGTGGGCTGCCCCTCTTCTCACTCCTCAGTCATTCTGGATCTCCCAAATATTTGCACTCCTTACTCCTGAAATTACTTTGAATGTATTTTGCACAAGTCTCCCACGTAAGTTTCTCCCCGAGAAGAGCAGCTCCTTGAGGGCAGCCAACAGTTTGGACTTTTGTCTTGGTATTTCTTGCCCAAACTCACGCTCTTACTGGTCCAGAGAACTTGGAACAAGGGAATCCCAACTCTCTTCCAGTGCAGCCTTTAGTTTCGTTTATGGCCCAAGGGCATCGGGTAACCTGCCCAGGACCATTGTGCTCCTCTGGCTGCTATACCCAATGTTAGTGAATTTTTGCTAATTAACCCAAAGCTCAACAGAGACTGCTCCCTCTTTTCACAACTGGCCATGTAATCATGTCTTAAAGGCTTCCTGGGATGGGAAATTCACTCCCTATGAAGGGCCCTTCATTTTAGGCTGTATGTGCCCCAGTTGGGCTACCCACAAAATTTATCGATTTCATCACATCATCTTCCTCCTCCTTGAGATCCTTTGGTTATTACCCACAAAGATGAATATAAATCCCCACCCCTAAGCTTGGAGGCACTACTGGACCCCATTCTTTTTTTCACTCCATGTACCAGCTAAGCCCATGTATGGGTCATTTCCTGAACATGGTTCTCTCCCTGTTCATCATGTGATCCTTGGACTCCAAATGTACCATCCCTATGAAGTCTTCTTCAATTAGCACCCTCCATTGGGCAGCAGGGGGCAGACCTGTTGAGAATGGAATTTCAGATAAGGAAATTCGCTTGACCAGGGTACAATGGCACCTCCTCCATAACTACAGTCTTCAGAGTTGCCTGCCTGGGTCACATAGTATATGTCTGAAGCAGAACTTGAATCCAGGTCTTCTGACTTGGAGGCCAGCCTTCGGGGTTGCCTGTCTTCTACACACTCATTTCCACTACATTTGGCACCAAGTCCTGCACCCCATAGTTTCTGAATTGGGAGAAACACTGTCTCCTTATCAGTCACCCCAGATACTTGTGAGGGATGGGAGAGAAAGGTCAGAGGTGATTTCTTTGGGATTAGGGTGAAGGAAGGCTAAGTAGAAAGCAAACCATCCAATGTTGGTGAAACTCTTTATTAACCTCGTGTAAAAAAGTTGCAACAGCATTTGAGCGACACGGCAGGAGACAATCAGATCTCATTATCGTGTGAATTGTGCCAACTACAGCAAGCCAAACTTTTCTACAGATCAAAACCTATGGTCTCCATTTAAGAAAGACAATCATGTTAGTTTGTCATGTATGTGTTGTCTAAGAGAACATGCCGTTTGGAAGGCGATGCAGCTGGAAACTCTTAATATTTGCTAGAATACAATTTCCCCGACACGGTATTTTTTACGGGGAAGGCACTAGAAGTACATGAAAGAGTGTATACAGAAAGCAGCAAGACAGAGCTACAAAAACAAAGCACACCCAAAAACAGGACTAGAAGAACACGACAGGAAAATGGGGAGGGGCCTGCGGGGGGAGGTGAACTATTTTCTAAAAAGCAGAAATTGTTTGAAGCTTGTTTTTCTTATAATGCACGCTATGCAAAAATTTAAATATCTTAGCTGTTTAGAACATGTGCAAAATAAAAGTAAGATAGTTTGAGAGTTTAATTTCGCTACTGGCTTTTTGGTACTTGACCCATTAGACAAAGGAGAAGGCAAAGAAGATAATAGGAGAAAGTGTGGCCCCACCCCTTTCCCTTCCCATTCCTCTCCCCCAACTTCTAAAGCACAACTGCCCGCAAAGGGAGGTACCCACCTGGCCTACATTGGAGCACTGAGCCTGGCTAAGGTGCTAGAGGGGAGGGAATGGGTGGGCAGGTGGAAGGGACTGAACAGGGAGTTTGGGAAGCCTAATTCATCTCCTTTTATCACGTCATCCCAGGGAGCACTGTGTGTTCTGTGGCAATTAGCTTAGGGAGAAATGGCGTAGGCTTCCCCAAATGCCCAAGGAGCCCACCTTGGCCTTGGCCTGCCTCTGGGGGGGGGTTCCTTATATAAGGCCGTATATATGTAGGTGGGGCTCAGCCCCAGGGAAGGGGTACCCTCAGATCGTAGGAGGAATGAATGGAGCAGCCATATGTAAAAATAACACTCCACATTAAAAGTTGCATTTTCCATAGGAAAAGAAAATTGTAAATAACCAAACTAGATTTGAGTCTAAGAAGTGAAAGAGAGCTACATGTGACTGGCTTTGCAAATAAACTTGAAAAAAGCTTCGTTCCATCTCTGAAGCACTAGCAAAATCACCTGCTTCTATATGACAGAGCGGATGGGCCCAGGGGAATCCTGGGATGGGAGATTTATGGTGCACAAGGTAGTGCTCTAGTCCCTGGATCACAAAAGAAACAACCCTATTTTATGATATCTGAAACACAGCTTTCTCACCTACAGAAGAACAACATACCCTAAAAATTGCAGGTCGGAACTTTGGCTTGGAATGAATGGGAGCCTCCCCCTGCCTCCAGCGTATCCCACATCTTCCTCCTCGGCTAGACTTCTTTCCCAGATGACAACTCACTTACACTCCCAAGGGCCTGCCCTTTGACAGTGTGAGGAGGTTAGATACTAATGGCCCTAGATGGTGGTGGGCTTCACGGACACAGGGAGGAAGCTAGGCAGGGGGGGACGCAGCTCTGGGGATTCAGGTGGTATTTTCGATTTCTGAGGCCTCTTCGACGAAGCTAGCAACAGGGCTGAGAAGCAACAGGGGGAACAGCTTGTACTCCCCGTTGGGGTCTTCTGAGAGCAGTGGGGACTCGAAAGACTCGAGCGGATTCTCGTTATCATCTGACAGGCTGGGTGCTACCAAGCACAGAGGATCATCAGAATTCTCCGAGTAGGTGGGCAGATTCTCGTTCTCCAGATCGGCCAGGAGGAAGTCTCTGGCATCACGGGGTCTGTCTTCAAAGGAAGGTAGCTCTTCAAATAGTGAAAGCAGAGGGTTGCCCATGTATTGGACCAGCTGCATGTCTGCAGGAAAGACCGCATCAAATACTTGGTTATGCAACAAAGGCACTATTAACGGCCCAGGACCAAGGGGCCCTCTGAGGGGACGGACAAAGCTGTATGTGGCCAGGTCCTACACGTGCCCTGCTATCAGCACCAAATCAGCCAGCCCAGGGACTGGGTCCAGTGCCAAAGGCTGTGCTCGGCAAAGCCAGAGATGGCTCGCCCTGAAGCCAACACCAGTCCTCCTCCTCGGTCACCAAGATTACAGGCTTCAGCTAGGATTCTATGAGAAGCCCTTGAAAGCCCTGGGCTCTTGCCTTTGGGATCGGGACGAAGGATGAAACATGAGGTCTGAGGGGGCCTCAGAGACTAGAGTCTAACTTCCTCCTCATTCCCAGGGAAGGAAATAGGTTACATTGGTACACTGGTGCTAAATGTCACAGGTAAGATTTGACACCAATACTACACAGTGCTCCCCAGAACAGAGGGCTTCCTCTGAGAGCTACACTAAGCTGGTGATGAGCTCTGAACTTAAGCCACTAACCCATGGGGAACTGAACCAAGGGAGCCCCCCCAAGAGAAGAGAATTTGGAACAATGCTGGTCTTCCTCTACTCTCATGAGGAGTGGCCTTTCGGGAGCCTAAAATGACTTTGTGTTGGCTTTCCTTTAAAGAGCAGGGCATAGCATCACTTCCTTCCATCAGACGCAAGGGCGGTACCGCCCACAAGGCCAGGCAAGGCCTGGGAGGCTCCCAAAGGACCACGACTTGCTTAAGGTCCCCAGTAGGAGTGGGCCTAGAAGCCAGGGGGTCTGCTCCTGTCTCCTACCTTTATTTCCATCAGCTCCAAATTCACTGGCCATTCCACCTTCTTCAGCACTCCTCGTGAGAGCCAGGGTCTAGAGGGAACAAAGGGCAGGCGTACGTTTAGCAGCTCCTCATTCCCAGAGATAGAATTCAAGTCCTAGGAATGAGGGAGCCCCCTTCTGCAGAGCCATTCTGGGAACAGAGGGAAGAATCAATCCATTTTCTTCTCTCGTTCCAAGGGGCTGATTTTTTGGCTTGCTCCTCTCCAGACATGGGGAGAAATCAATCAGTGGTGTTGCTGAGCCAAGTGTACCAAATGGTCCAGTTGTGATTCTGCCTGAGCTAATATTGACCAATATTTCTCTGAACGGACACCAGCAAACACCGAATGGAGGGACTGAAGTACAAACAAGCCGACTTTTCAACATGCCTGCTCTGTCTGACAGGAAGAGAAGAAAAAGGAGGCTTTCAAGCTCTCCTGGCTCAGTCGCAGCACCAGGGCCGGTGCCCTGGGAGAGGCTGCCACTTAGAGTTTGATCAATGCCATTCATTCCCTTTGCAACCAGGAGGTTGCAAAAAGGTAGCTCTGGGCCAACAGAAAAGTGGACTTGTGGGGGAGGGGAAGCCCCCAACAAATGAATAATTTCCCAGGCAGAACAGACGTGTGACAAGAAGGCAAGGTGGCAGCTTCTGCTCAGGAGCAGTCTTCCTGCTATGCTGAGAGGAAAGGGGCAGCAGAGAGGATCGTGGGTTTCTTTGAGATATCCCCCCTGAACCATCATTACCTAGTTCACGTGTCAGCGGTGCAGGGCTGCTCCTTCTGGTGAGTTGAGATGGGCTTTCGGCCACCTGGGACTTAGAAAACAGCCCAGGACGTACCTGGCCACCCCAAACATTCACAGGGAAACATGACATTCAGACAGGAAAAAACAAAGGGTGAGAGTGCCAGAAGGGGAAACAGTGTCAAAAACTCAATCAGCTAAGGCAGCCCGATACCCTTAACTCCGGAGTTGCTTCTGTAAAGTAAAGGGGGTGAACTGGATGGTCTCTAAGCAACTTTCTAGATCAAGCTAAGATTCTGGATTCCAGTTCTGCTCCTCTCCGAGGTCTCTCCTGTTTCTAAGGCCCTACAATTAATCCTATTCTGGAGCACCTTCAGCCACTAGAATCAAGTACTGGAGACAACTCTGATATTCAAACTAACAATGGCAGGTCAGTATCATTGATACAAATAAAGACTGGACTAAAGAAAGGGCCGGTTTGTACCACTGTGGAAGGTCTGCTAAGGAAATAAAGTCACAGAGAAGAGTTCAGGGAGATTGGCTCAGCTACTGAAGAGAAGAGCCCATTTTCAAGCAATTAGCAGCTAACGTGCTCATCACAAATGCTCAATACGTAGGTCCCCAAAGAATCACAACTTGGCAACTGTGTGGCCGAGGCTGCCCAGACCTGAAGCCGGCAGAGCCCCAACTTGACATCGTCCGACTCCGTCAGTGAAGCGTATCCAGGTATGTGAAGAGAAGAGCCACGTCTCGGTTGAGTCACGGCCTGACCCGTGAGAATGTCAGAGACCCACAACTAAGGGCCGGGAGTGTGTGACAGAGCAGGGAGGAGAGATGACCGACAAGTTGTTCTCCTCAGGATCCTCCTTTGCTTCCATAAAATCTTCCCAAGGAAGGCTTCAATGCCTTTACCTGGCATTCAAGGACCTCCAAATTCTGCTGCCATTTTACCAACCAGCCTTATTTCATGTTCCTCCCTGCTATGCCCTCTGTGCCTTAACCAGACCGGCCTCTCTACCCATCTGCCCACCCAAATGTGGCCATCCTCTCCCATCTCTGTTTCACTCACTGTGTTCTCTACCTCCTCTCTTTTATCGAGCACATCCCTCCCCATCCTTTGCCACCACACATCCTCTCCCTGCTCACCTCCGCCTTCTGGCTACTTGTGCCCCTCGCCCCAAAACTCACTTCTGCGGGAGGCCTTTCCCAGTTCCCCATCGATGCTAGTGCCTTCCCTCTGGAGCTATCTTGAATGAATCCTGTCTAGACCTTGTTTAGACATAGGTGTTTGCATGCTGTCTCCCCCATGAGGCTGTGAGCTCCTTCGGCCTCTTTGTGTCCCCAGCACTCAGTGCAGAGTCTGGTGCATCAATGCTTGTCACAGTATAGGTGGTATGGCCCGTTACCAGACCAGAGGCTCCCCAGCAGGAGGGGTTGTACGTCCCAGATATTTTTATTTCCAAAACGCTCCATATGTGGCCAGCACTTCCACCTCCGTGTTCGACATGTTCACACCGGGGGATGTGAATGAGATGGAATGACCAACGTGAAGAACCAAGGGAAACCTGGGAAGATGTGCATGAAGTGAACGCGTGATGACGACTCTCGATGTCGGAACGATCTCGGCTGGCCAAAAGCCTCTGAGAAACATATGCTGGCCCCAGCAGAGCTGGGGACAGAGCGGCCTAGTGTGTGAAATTGGCCTCCCCAGTGCTCATGTCGCTTGGTTTTGGAAACCATTCGCTCTTCTCCCTTTGAAATCTCTGCCACATGGGATGACTGGCAGATGTTTAGAAAAGATGATGACGCCCCAAGGCTGACTCCAGACCAGTGGACCCCGGCACCGACCTCTGCAACTTAAAGCCCATGTTTCCCTTTAACCAATATCAATTCTTGGAGAACCAGGAAGACTACGTACGTGTGCCATCAGTCAGTTACCCTCTCATGCTTTCTCAATTATGTTAACTAATGTTGTGGGATTTGTAAGGATCATCTGATGAAACAGAACAGATCACTATTTTATGTAAACAGATGTGTTTGCTCTGGACCACTTGAGATCCTTCACTCTGGCTCCCTAGCCTTCTGAAGTCAGCCTCATGACGGGATCTCTGTGAGGGGAAGGAGAGGAAACTTCTCTTCTCCAATCCCTCCTCTCTCCAGCTGCTTGATTAAGCCCAGGTCTGACCATGTCACTGCCCTGCTCAAGATACTCCAGGGCCTTCCTCTTGCCTCTCCAGAGCACGCCAACGCTTTGTTCCCCCTTCTCCTTCCTTTGGCCCTGGGCATCATGCCTGAAATGCTGTCGCCAGGCTGCTTTTGAGAGTCAATTCAAGACTTTGATGACTCCACAGGCAGGTCATTGTCACTCCAAAGATTTCAATTTCCTCAATTCTAAAATGAGGTCTTGGACTTGACGGCCTCTAAGGTCCCTTGCGGCTCTAGGGCTAGGGTCCCCAGAGAGTCAAAGTGACCTGTGGTCCTCTTTGGGTCAGCTGGGATCTAGGAAGCTGGATAGTAAGTAGTGAACAGCGAACGGTGTGTCTCAAACAGCAGTGTTTTGCCAATGGCAGACAAAGCCCTCGA
Source organism: Myrmecobius fasciatus (assembly GCA_023553655.1). Lineage (NCBI taxonomy): Eukaryota > Metazoa > Chordata > Mammalia > Dasyuromorphia > Myrmecobiidae > Myrmecobius > Myrmecobius fasciatus. The sequence goes on along the minus strand of JAJPUD010010532.1, from coordinate 53,673 downwards.
TGCGCCTGCTAGAGTTCTCTCTAGACTGCCCTCACAACCAGCCAGTACCCATCCCCTTCGACTGTCAACTCGCTGACTGGAGCTGGAAGGCGCGTGACGGTAGCCCTGCTTCTCGTCTGCTCTCATTCCAGACGCCATTCCGCCTTTAAGATCAGGGGAGCTCTTTTGGGCCACCGTGTCACACTGTGGAGTCTTATACAGCCCACAACCCACTAAAACCTCTCCATCTTTTTGTATGGACCCTTAGTGTATGGAGCCACACCTCCTTTGCCCACCCTGAACCCAAATGTTCTTTCACTCTGCCCCCTACCCTTCCCAGTGTAGCTTTATCAGCAACAATGATCTTAATTCGTGTGGACGTCACAGGCAATCAGGACAATACAGACAATACATCTCATTTGCAATTCTCTTGTTAGTGATCCCACCACTGGGTAGCCAATACAGTGTCATAACTTGACAGTAAATACATATATAGAGATCATCCTGGAGTTAGACGGAATTCATTCTTACATCAGAAATATCAGATGAGGTTCCTGCTCCGTTCATGTTCAGGACAGGAAACTCAGGAATTGGAATCTGAAGAGAAAAAAACACGTATTTAATACATGCAATCCTCTGAATCTAAGAACTCAGGTTTGCTGTCCCTGCTGCGGCAGCACAAGAGGCTTCAGATGGGGCCGTCGGAGAGGACACTGCTAGAGCCAGTTCTTATCCACCTTTGAGAACTACATTTTCAATTTTCAGTGTGAACACTTATACCTCAGAAACTGGCAAATGTTACGAACTGGGGCTTGACTTTTTTTTGTTCAAATGATACAACTTAACTTCAAAAAGTTGTCATGTGTATAATTTTTCCCCTCAGTGAGCGTCACTTGTTAAATATGCACCAGCCCCACACACTGCCTCTGAACAGAGGTTATCATATGCTGGCAAGAAGGGAAAAATCTGGCCCCTGGAAGTAGGCTCCAAACTTCACAATTCAGTCTGTGCCCAGGCATTTCTCGGAAGCTACAAATCCCAAATGGGCTGTTGATGATGCAACAGTAAAGAGACTTTCCAGCCTGGGAGTTCCCTATAATATAGACCTATAGCTACACCAAGAAAAAGGTCCTGGTCCAACAACCACTATACACATACAACTCTTCATCTGCTCTTACTTACAAGGGCTGTTTTAAGTGAATCAGGTGACTCTGGTACTAGTGAGAACAATAATAAAGATCACGTTGCCAAGACGTGCACGTTAGAATAATTCGAAGAAGGGCTCTATTTTCTTTTGATTTTCTAGTTCAGAAACTGAAGGCTAAAAGTCACACCTTGCTGGGAAATAGTGTGATGAGTACTGTCCTAGGAAGCAAAAGGCCTCTTGCTCCCTTTCCTTGCCTTTCAGTTGTTTGTGCAGGAGACAAGAGGCAGCATGCTATTCTTCAAATACAAATGTTTGTGAATCCCAGACCTAACATTAGTCATCCAGGTCCCAGAACAAACGGCCACTCTCACCTCATTCAGGAGCTCCAAGCCTGGCTCTGGAATCTGCTTTGCAGATAGCATGGAGTGAAGCTCCTCCAGGTTAGCTTCAATAGCATCCAGAAAATCCTGCATCTCATCCCTTAAACGAAGAAAAGGGAAGTTTAAACTCTATGCCGAAAAGCAAACGAAAGCCAGTGGAAAACATGGTAATCTAGTTGACGAGGGATTCATAAAGCTTGAGCCCGACACCACAAAACATAAATTTTGCAGATTGTGGCACGTCCTAGAACATGAAACCACCAACCATATGGCCTTCTGCAGTCAAAGGGATTTCATGTCTAGTCTACAAAGCCCACTGCTATTCAGAGGATGGCAGCCCCATCACTCATTGGTTCAAACCGAGACACAGTGCCACCCCTTCCAGGAACCGTACCAGGGTTCTGAAGTCTGAAAGGGAGAAGGGAAAATGTGTGCATTTGTGTGTGTGCAAGCACACAAGTGGATGTGCATGTGTGGGCACAGACCCGAACCATTCTAAATGGGAAACCCTCCTCAAGCTCTTCCAAAGGGAGTCTTTATTGGCCAGGTTAGAGCTGGATCAAAGTATTCCACTGGGCTAAGAAGAAGGGAGGGAGGAGCTGCTAGGAATTTCAACAAGCTCATCAATTTTGTAAAACGCATGAGATTTTAAAACAGTTTTGTTTCTTCCAGCATGAAGTAATGTCCTATTTGCTCACTCTCTCTCTTAAGATAATAGGCGGTTAGTGTTAGCAGTTGAACGAATGAGTGAATTATGCTTTGTTTGAAATTTGTCAATAGATTGGAAACATGAGGTTCAGAAAAAAAAATCATTTAGCCAATCTTGTAAGCAGAGAAATATTTACAGCTTTCGACTCGGCCTCAAGTGGAAGAAATCATTCCTTCAATGAGGTCCGCTGAAAAAAATGCCGCCTATTTCAATTGGCTGTTTGTTAAGCACCGATTTTCTATAGGCCCAGTGTTTAGTACAGGGAACACCAAGTTTCACCAGAATCAAGTTTTCAGTCTATCACTGGGAGAATCCCTTACGTACACCAGCAAGTAGGGCACAAGGGAGAAGTGAGATGGGGCAGAGCGCCCTACTTCGATACCCCACAGATCTGCTCTTGTTGAAGCACAGCGGTCAAGGTACCCCTATGTGGGCCCCAAGTTAAAGCTCTGAGAAATCCTGACTTGAGCTCTCAGACCTAGTGCAACACAATGAGATATGGGGCAGGGCAGGGCAGGGCAACATCTCCAATTTCAGTTCTCTCTTGCCAGAAAGAAAACCTAGCATGTGTGCAGCACCGGACATTTGATCAGACTGGACCCACTGGATGTGGCCGTTCATTTGGCCAAACTACTGTAGTTTTTTTTTTCCCTCTCTCATTTTTTTCTTTGTTACAAAGGATGGTTTAGGGAGTATGGGAAATGAAGGAAAGCGAAGGAGAAATATAAAAATACAAAAAAGGAACAAAAGTGTTACTTTATAAAAATGCAGAAAGGAGATGACATTGAAATCGGCTTGCTCTAGACCTTTGCTCATCTGTAAAATGGAGGGGTTATGAGCAGATGACCTTCAAGGTCCCTTCGGGTTGTAAGTGCTACATTCTATAATCCTGCGTTACATCCTGCCATGTGCAAAGAAAGAAAAAGGAAAAGGAAACTCTATGAGGGATATGTGCTTGGGCAAACTATTCCTGTCCCTGGGCCTGGCAAAGTTCACTTGCGCCCACCCTTTCCCCCACGAGTGGGGGAATGAGAGCCCGGATGAGAAGAGCACAGGCCCCAAAAAGTGTGCCAACACCATCCGATTGTGCAAAGGCGTGCTGACGGGGCTGAAACCCGGCCACTGCCTCTCCCTCGCCTGCCATTTGCAGTTTTTTCCTGGGTAGAGATCTGCTGACACTAGTGTCTTCCCAGCTCCGATTTAGTAAGGCTTTCTGCTGAAGCGCGCACAACCTCCTCGCTTCAGGAAATGAAGACATCCTTTCTGCCATTGTTTTGGGGCCAAGCCTCAAATAGCTACTTACACATGGATGAATTCTGCCACGGATAGCTACCAACCCAAAGGGATTCCTCTCTAGCCCTGAAGATGCCCAGCCTCCTCTATACCTTGACTCTACTTATTCCTTAAGCCTGGCTTTCCCTCCATCCCCTCTTTTTGGTCTGTCTCCCTCCCTCCCCCTTCTTTTTCTCTCCCTCTGTCCCCCCCCCCGTCCCTTCCTCCCCCCTTTTTTTGGTCTGCCTCCCTTTCTACTCCCTCTCCTTCTCTCTTTTCTCCCTCCTACCTGTGACCTTCCTCACCTACTGAGTTCTTCCTGCTTTATCCCTTAAAGTCCAAATTACATCCCCCCTCAGTGGCTCAACTCATGTGAGTTAGCTGTGTCCATCACTAGACCGTGAGCTGCACGGGGGCAGGCACATGGGTATGGAACAAATAAAGTGAAGGGAATTCAGGCCAAGGAGCCCAGGGCCTTCCTCTGTGCCTGGTTGTGTGTGTGTGTGTACGTGTGCTGTTTTTGTTGTTGTTTGGAGGAGGGCAGAGAAGAGAGTAAGAGTTAAGTGTCCTCTACCACTTCCTGCTATCTCCCCAAACTTTCTATGGCCACAGGGAGTCAAGGGCATGTTTTCAGAAGTCTTGAATTTTGAGTTGGAAGTGCTGGGTTCAAATGTCAACCATGCTAGTTACCAGATACATGACTTTGGGCAAGTCACTTCTCTCTGGGCCTGTTTCCAGTCTTATAAAAGATGGGATTCAATATCCAGTCTTATAAAAGATGGGATTCAATATAACGTCTCCTTTCAAAAGGAAGCGTTCTATACAAAAGAGAGAATCTGTTTCACACAAAGCCTGCTTTGCGCTTCTCTATGGGAAGGTTCACATTTGCCACTCTGTCCAGTTGTAACAGGCAGAGGAATAAGGATGATGTTTCAACTGACATAAACAACTTCCCAGTGTTAGTGAGGGGCCTGGGCCAGCATGGGTCAGTAGCAAGACTTGCACCCAGAGCTTTTGAGCTCAAAGGCCTGCTGTCCATATGGTATCTTCAAAGAAGCTGAAGGAAGGAAGGTTTCAAGGTTCCTCCAATTCGGGACTTAACTGTAACAATACAGACAGTGATGGACTCAACTGAAAATGGTGCCCATCAGCTACTGCAACCACCCACCTACCAGAGCATCTCATTTCCCTACTTCAGTCCGAGGGACTTCCACTATCAGCAATGACTCATTCTTGAGCCTTACCATGGAGGCCTCAAGGACTTCCAACAAGTGGGAAGTAGAGCCACTTCCTACGTGAGCTTCACCCGGTGAAAGCCTCACAGAACTCCCCCCAACTCTCCCCCCCCAGATGGGAGCAAGGTACCTGTCCATAAAGTCCATGTTCTGGGTAGTCATACAGTTGTCGTTCAAGAGGGACTCGATCATGGCAGCAGGGTCCTCAGAATCAATGGCCTGGGAGGGGTGGAGCCCCAGAGGAAGGTCCATAATATCACTAGGCTCCAGGGAATCATCAGTGATTTGAAGTGGGCAGTCATTCATATCCAAGTCCAGCCCGAAGGATGGTATCACATTCAGTGGGGAAAGATTGTTATTCCTAAGAAATAATCAACACGTGGATACCTCTCAGCTCGGATACCCCCCCCAGGGCCTCCTCAGCCCCCACATATGCCTAGGCATTCACAATCAGGCAAATGGTGTCACAAGCATGTCCAGCTGATCACCTCTATTGACAGGGAACTCATTGGGAAACAAGATCCATGGCAGCACCTGCTATGGCACACAAGAACCAGCAACTGGGGACAGTACCCGTCAGTTGGGAGTATCAATGTCATGAAATGGTAGTGTGAATGATAAATAATTGTTTCACAGAAACTTAGATGAATCGATGCAAAGTGAAGGGAGCAGAACCGGCAACATTGTTAAGATAACAAATAAGTGATTAGTGTAACGGCCAATCAGGGCTCCCAACCAGCTGTGGACGTGCAGGAGCAGACATCTGGTTCAGATACTAGCAGTGTGTCAATTGGTTTGATTTGATTCTACTGAGCTGTACCAACGGGAGAATTGTGGGGAGCAGTAGCGGTGGGACAAAAAGTAAGAGAGAAGATGATCACTAGCCCATTAAGAGACTTATGGAAAAGAGAAAAGTAGAGCAGAAGATGCAGACAAGCAGGGGTATTCAACATAATACACACTTAAAGAACTCTTCTGAAAAATTTGAGACACTGTCAAGAGTTTGCTTGAGTAGTACCTCTAAGCACACAGGTAGGCTTCCAGTGGATGCGAGTCCTTTCTCCAGTCCCCTGAGGGAAGACTCAGCTTCATACTACCACTGTGGGACAGCCAGTCTATTGCTCCCTCCCTTCACCTTGGTACACTTAGAAGTACTGGGGCATGTGGTGGCAGGGCCAGGACAAGAACATACCTACGATGGCAAGGGCCATCCATCTATCAACATGGGATTGTGGTCCAATCTGGAATCAATGACGTGGACTTCAAATCTCGGCTCTCCCACTTAATACCTGCATGACCCTATACAAGTCCTTTGCCCACCCTGGGCTTCACTTTCCCTCTTTATAAAACAGCCTCTACTGGCCCTTCAGTCTTGCCCTAGGATCCTGTGGGTGATGTTGGTCCACCACAAGGAGGGCTTGGTCTAGATTACCTCCAAGTCCCATCCACCTGGCAGTCTCCAATGTCAGATACCGTCTATTCTTTCCTGAGCATGGCAAGCAGGCCGACCTTGGAGTTCCACTCCTGCTCAGCTTTTCTGGAAGCCAGGCTCCCACCGGCCACTTTGGCAACATGGGACTTCCATCGCCACTGCCCATCTCGCTGAAGCTTTTAGGGGCCACAAAGGAACTTTCTCACTACCTTGGGAGAAAGTTCTTCAAGGATTACTCCTCCCATTTTCACCAATGGGTAAAGCGAGGCTCAGAATGGAGCAATGGCTTGTCCAGTCACAGCCATTGTTGAAGCTGGGCTTCTGGACTTTTCCCTTTTCCCCTTCCATCAGGGATTTATGAAGCAGTTTTCTTACAGGAAGCCCCCAGCTCCCCTTCCCCCCAAGGAAACAAGAAAGGATAAGGAGCTGAAGTACAAAGGGGGGAGGGGGAGGGGAGGCTTCCAGCTGCTAAAGCAGAGGCTAATTTTCCCAAAGGATCAAATGTTCCTTTGCACAAGGCTAATTAAGTTGGACTTCCAAGGCTAATTAAGTTGCCTAAGTAAGCGTGATTTTCCATCTCCTTTCTTACTTGCTACTTTGGAGAGCTGTCAGTATGGCAGAGCTGCCCGAAAGCCCAAAGTGGATAATTGGGGCTCCTCCAACTCGATGTGCTGTAGACAGGCCCACTTAACAACCATCACCCACTGTATTATCTCCTAGGACATTTTAACAGCGAAGTTGCAACTCCACTTAGATCCCTGTAGCTGAGCCCCACTGTGGACAGTTGGTATCCACCCCCCCCAATTCTTCCCTCCTAGTTCCCTCTATTATCTGCCAGCACTGAGACAGCAAACCTTTACTCTAGCGCTTTTAGCAATAATCCCAGACCTGTGAGGTGTGTAATGCTAAGTATCATCTTCTCCCCCTCTTAAAAAAACCGCAAACCAGACCAAATGAGGACATTAAGGCTCAGCTCACAGAGTTGAGCCGACTCATTCAAGCCCTCTGCCCCAGTCAGCCAAAGGCAGGGTGGAATGCCCGGCTCCTGATTCTGAGTTGTGGCCTCCTTCCACTACCCTACTATTCTGCAGGTGGTGAGGGCACTAAAGCTTACCTGACAGAGGTCAACATCTGGAGACCAACCCCAGCCATCCAGCCATTTGTGCCTTACCTCCATCTTCCCACCACAACCTACTACTCAAAACAGCTATTCGGGCAAAATTGTGTCCCCTCCCCCATTTCCCCAACAGCTCTTGACTGCCAACTTGCCCCCTCCTTCCCCCAAAATAAGCCCATCCCCTATCCAGTGCCTCTTTCCCAATGCCAACATCCTGAGGCTCCTTCTGGGGCCAAAGGCTCCTCCTCTGGAATGTCCTCCTTCCTCAGCCAGCCTCTGCTTGGACCACCCAGACCTCGCCCATCCCCAGGCCTTATTTCTGCCCGCCACAGAGGGCCCTTTATGCAGGCAAGCTGGAAAAATCATCCCTATTTACCTCTGTGTTTGCTTTGGCAGTTACGCAGAACCTCACATTCACCAACGGACTTTAGGGCCTTTCCTAGGAGGCCCAAGTTTCCATTTCAATTTAATGGCTTCATTTAATGATATTCTTTTAACAAGCTTGACATTTCTGGCCTCCATGAATCTACTTTAAAACATTTTACTTCTCTGATGAGCAAATTAATTTGTTCAATTGAGTTCTTCAGTGTTAAGTGTCTTGTCTGAATAGGGTGAGCTCTGTGGCCCTGGGGTAATGATGGCTTCAGTACCTCTGTGGGCTGACTCGGGGGGCCTCTTCCTGGTGGGGAGGGGGCCCTGGGCCCCCAGTGGAACATCCGAGCCAGTGAGGCAGCAGGGTGTGAGAGCTCATGGGATTGGTGCCAAGTGATCATAGAAATCCTAGTGCTAGAGATGGCAGGGCTCTCTGAGGCCATCGAGGGCAACAGCCCTTATCTTCCAGAGGAAAGAACAATGATTTCAAGACAAAAGGCCATTTGAGTAATCAGACTGTGGCTCCTCCCAATGATCTTGAGAAGAAGCCTTCTAGGGGGAGCCTTGGGACCAAGGATGAGCCTTGAGAAGGATAGAGGGGCTCATCACCAAAGGCCTGACCATGAACCAGGAAGGTTTTCTGCTACTCCTAGAAGCAGTACTTGGGGTGGAGGTGGGATCCGTTCTCTAAAGAAATCCTGATCTTCAAAAGGCACAGTAACAGCAGCTCATATTTCTAGAATGCTCTAAGCTTTGCGAAATGCTTTTTACATGTTGGCATGATTAAAAAATAACCTGGGAGGTCACAGAAAAAAAAAAAAAAACCAACTGAGGCCCAGGGAAGAGCACTGCCCAGGGTCACCCCCAGATAGGAAGTGGCTAAAAATCTGAATCCATAATATGTGTGAAGCACTTAGCATGCTTCCTGATATCTAGTAGGAACTTAATGAATGTTTGTTCCCTTCCTTCCTCCCTTGCCTAACTCCAAGTCCATGGAACCAAGTCCCGAAGAAAGACAACAGCAGGAAATGTAGATTGGCCAGTGCAGAACCCGGCACCCACAACTGAGACAGTAATTAAAAGCCTGGGTTCTGTTGACCAAGAATGAGATGTATGCCACGATTAGGGAACCGAACAGACTACTGAACTTGGAGTCTGGAAGATGCGAGTTCCAATCCCACATCAAATATTTATTAGCTGTGTGCCCTTCCTCTCACTGAGCCTTAGTTTCCCTTGTAAAATGAAGGGTTTGGACTTCACGGAGGTTCTTGCCAGCTCTAGCCCTAGGATCCCATGTGCCACCTAGGGCAAGTCCCTTCTTCTCTCTGACTCAGTTTCCTCCTCTGTAAAATGAGGAGGTTGGACTGGCCAACCTAAGATCCCATGACTCTTGCCCTATTTGTAACACCCCCCCCATAGTCAATCGGCACTTTCCCGGCACCTCACCTTTGGTCCTGAGTGTGTAGCCTCTCTCCTCCTGCGGGCACAAATAATTGCAAAGGGGGGATTTCCCATGCTTACCCTTCAATCAGGCTTGGCAGATCTTCAGAAAGAGTTGGAGATTCCATGAAAGTGGAATCTGGGACCCCAAAGTCAATGAGGTCATCGTCCATAGCAGCTGAGAGATCTTGGATCATGATGCTATCGGAGTCCTGGACAGTTGGAGGAATAGGCTCCAACACATCCACCTGAACAGAAGCAAAGGGGATAGGAACTGGGGATGAATGGCCTGCTCACTGACATTTGGTTTGCCACAGCTCCGATGATACAAAAAGGACCAGAGAATTCACCAGCACTAACATATGGACACAACTGGAACCTCCCCTCCCCACCATCACTCTCTCCATCAAACTCACAGCTTCCCCATTCTCCACAGGAATCGAGACACATTGGCGGCCGAACTTCGAAGGCGGGGAACCAGACACATCTGGCAATGACCTGCAATGACACCCCAGTCCCATGCACCGTTAGCGGTAAGAATCACACAGGGTTGGGCCCACAGACTCCAGGAGATCTGGCGAGGCTGGTCCCAGTGGGAACAGATTGTCTTGAGTTTAGGTCTCTAACTGGAAATCACTCTAAGCAAGGGTTTACTCAAACTCATCACTCCAACCCTACAAGGGGGAATTCTTTTTTATTCAGGTTTAAACAGCTTCAGTATTGAGAGCGGTTAATGGAAGCAGGCCTTGTTCACAGACGTCATCTCTCCTTTGTTTAGACAGTCTGAGGACGGGCCCTCCAGTCTGGCTCCAACCTCCTTTTTTTCCAGCCTTATCTCATGCCAATCTCCTTCATGCGACAAGCAAGACGTCCTGGTTCAAAGGGTGATGGCATTGGGAGTCGGGAGCCCCCTGGGTTTGGATCCCACCTCTGGTATCTACTAGATAACAGACCATGGGTCAAGTCACATGATCTCTCTGAGCCAGCATTTCCTTTCATCTGTGAAACAGGGAGACTATTGGTATTGCTTTCCAAGGCTTACAGTGCCCTAACAGGTCACTCTGCACCCCTTCAAAGCACTAGCAGAACCCCCAAGATCAATGCAAAACCCTATTCCCCCAGTTGCCCCCCTCTCCCCTGGTGAGAGGAGCCCTCTCCCTTTTCCCCTCATCCCGGCATCAGGCCGGGACCCAGCAGGCCTTTGTGCTTTTCCCACAGTTTTCACTGTATAAAGACGGTCTGTGTCTTAGTTCTCTGCCTCCTTGGTGCTTACCATAGTGGTGCCTTCCACACAGTTGGTGATTAATCAAAGCTTGCTGCCTTCCAATGGAGAGTCAAATCCCTGGCATGGTACCAAGGGTCAGGTGGAAAGGGTGTCCTGTAGGGAATGCTTGGAAGCCCAATGCTTTCTCCTTTCAAGACTTAACCCAACGTGCTCATGACCTTGAGACACCACAGGCCAGGTCTAGAGCTGAGGGACACGGGATGGGTCTGGGAAAGCTCCTGAGAATGCCAGGGCTTGGGGATGGAGGATGAATGCTCGGTTGTATCCTCACCATGGCTCCAGGCCATGGGGTCTGGGGGCTGGTCTAAGATTGATCCTGGGGCAGGGCCGGGGAAAATTGATTTCAGAAAGGAGTACCGTTTCTCATTGGACCGTATTACTCTAACAGTCATAGCTCGTTTGAGATTTACCAAGCGCTTTCCTCACAACAACCCTGTGAGGTAGGTGGTACACATGCTACGATACCCATAGGGTCAGAAGAACAAAGAGTCTCCAAGAAGGTGGTCCTCATGCAGGGTGTCAAAAGAGTGCGCCACTGTCTGAGCTGGAAAACAACCTTATGGCTCTCGACTCAAGCCAAGCCCCCATCCCACTTCTCCACCATCCTCTCTGGAGCTAAGCCAAAGCCCTAGGGTATCTGGGTACTGCCCAGGCTAACCTCAGCTCTAGGATGTTCTAAAAGAAAAATTCAGTGCCAGCCACTGGGTTCCGCCCACCTTGAAACCAAGCTGCCCCAAGGCAGCTTTTGCCATTAACCCACTAACCCATCTAGTGCCTCCTTCAAAAACCACGTGCTGTTGCAACCAGCAGCTCACTAAGGGCCCGGCCAGCTCTCCTGAAAAGGTACCACTGCCCACCCACAAAACACATGAGCCATATGTGGCCTGACTAAATGCCTTGAGCCCAAAGCTAAAAAGTATATCGGGGAAATTATGGCCAGTTACTGAGAGAATCCTAGGGACCAGTAATTTCACCTTTTTCTCGTGACGCCCACAATGTAGTTTTCTCCCATCAAACCAAGTATGAAGTGGACGATCTGAGAACACAAAGTATATATTTCAATCAGCACTCTATGCTTCCCATGAACTAAGAGTCTCTGAAGCCCTACTAGACACCAACACATTCTCCTAGCCTTATGTCGAAGGAAATTTGGTGGCAGCCCAAGGGCTCGAGTTCAACTCTGCCAGAAAGACTTCCAGCATGGCCTCAGTGGCACAGCGAGGTCACTGTTCTCGGGACTAGGCCTGGCGGAGTAAGCATGCAGAGGCTCACTACCAGTAGGCAGGCCATCAAGAGAGGGAAGGAAGGAGGGCAGGACAGAGGGAGGGAAGAAGGGAAGAGCTCTTTGATTGGGAAAAGCCAACCCACAAAATCAGGGCCAAATCAAGCTCATTGCTGAAGGGGACTAACTACCTGTGCTAACATCAATTCACAGAACAGTAAAAAGAAGCCTACTGAGGGCAACTGCTGCTACCTTTGATAACAGATGCTGCTGTTGGTTGTGCTTCTGTCTTAAGTTGCTCAATTCCTTCCAGAGAGCTTTATTATTCCTGTAACATACAATAGACCCGCAAAGTGAAAAGGGCAGGATGCAGCTGGGCCTCTGGATAAGAAGCCAGCCGGTACCTGGGCACTGACAGATGGCTGCCATGTACAGCAACAGCCCAGCGTGTCATCACTGCCTGTCCTCGTCCAGCTGGTGCCCAGGATATCGTACTTGGGTACTCCCAAAGCTGCAGCCTGCCTTCACACGGAGTCCTGGCGGTTTTCTCAGTCTGCTCCTTCTTCCCTCCATCATTAAGGTGCCATCTCGGAAGACTGTCATGGGTCATTTCAGATGCAACCCCCTGAACTGGAAATTCATATTTAGCTCCTTTTGGCCTACTAGGCAATCGACTAGTCTGGGGAATTTATGATAATCTTCCCTCCTTAAGAGCGGAGATTTCTAAGAGATTTCCTAAGAACGCAAAGACCAGGATTCTCTCCCCAATCTGAGGAGCGGAAAGAATGATGGAGTCAGGAAGTTTGGATTCAAATTCTGCCTCTTCCACTCACTTGACTGTGTGACCTTGGACAAGTCTCTTCTCCCTTCCTAAGGTGGGCCTTCCCCTCCTCGTGAGGGGTTTGGCTAGATTCTGTCCCTTTCAGGTCTCAAATCCCAGGGTTTTGAGTCTGTGTCACCTCTGCTGGCAATCCTCAGACTGTTGCAATCACGGCGGACAAAGCCTTGCAGGCACATGGTCACGGACACCCATCTTCCCTCTGCCTTCCTCATTGGCCTGATGGGTAGGCAGGAAGGCAGGTGCTCAAAGGGGAAGGGAAAGATCCTTGAGAAGGCAAGGGGATAAATCCAAAGTCGTGAGCTCCAGAACAGCCCATGAAGCTTTTATGTGGGGGGAGTGTGTCCATCAAAATAAAAGAAGCACCACCGACAAATGATGGCAGCACCAGCCTAGAGAACTCACGCTTCCCTCCGAATCCTCAAAGCGCAGAGGCTCCACAAGTGACAGAGTACTGTGGGAGGAGGGTAGAGAGGTAGCCCCCCTGCCTCAGTCGCTCCTCTGAAATCGCAGAATGTTGCCGAGCATCTTTTCTCTTTGTCGAAGGCTGGGACTAGAGGACAGAATGATCCCTAAACCCCTAAGATATAGCTGGGAGCCCAAAGCTCCCCAGGCCTGACCTCAACCTGTCTCTAGATTGCAGGCTTTATGAGGAGCTGTCCCAGACCCGGTGCTCATAGGGCTGGGAGGCACATCACAGCTGAGGGATCCATGGCCCCCACAAACAATCCTAGGAGATCGGGACAGCAGACAGCTGTTATTTGATTCAGTTCAAATCAACTAGCACTTAGAAAGCACTGAATACTCTGCCAGGCGCCGGCAACCCAAAGACAAAAACCAGCACTCTCTGCCTTCAAAGAGTTTACAATCTACGGGAGAATAATGTGAAAACCCAGGAGTAAACACAAAATACCAAGTCGACACAGAGGCCTTTTGGTGGGGGAAGCTGGAAAGGTCCTCGAAAGGCTGCTTCCAAGCCGAGGCCTGAAGGTGGCTAAAGCCTCCAATAGATGGAGGTAAAAATTCCAAGAGAAGAGAGACATGGAGTGTCACAGCCAGGGAAGAGCAAACAGGTTGGCTTGGCCAGAACAGAGACTGCCACGAAAGGTAATGATAGGAATCCGAGGTTCTGATGAAAGCAATCTGATGATGGCCATACAATACTGAAGCAACTGAGTCCATTCCCAGAGGAAGAGTGGATGCGACAAGTATACAGACTCAAGAAGAACAATCAAGGAGATCTGCGAAGGGGATTTTGGAGGAGCAATTGTAGTGCTGGTTTCTACAGCAGGCATTCTGGAAGAGAAGGGAACAAAAGAGGCGGGGGCTTGTGCCAGACTGGGAAAGGTAAGGCTTTGAGTGCCAAAGAGAGGAAGTTGAATTTCATCTAAGGGGCCGTGGGGAGCTATTGGAGCTCACAGAGCTAGTGGGTGATGCAGGCACCTTGGCTTAGGAATATCAATTTGGCTGTCAAGGGGACAACAGATGGGGAAGAGAAGAGCCTTGAGTAGGGGAAAACAATTAAAAGGCTATTGTGGTGGGGAAAACTCTGTGTGGCAAGTTTCTCTGATAAAGATCGAATTTCTTTTTTTTTTTCCTTTCCCTTATTTATTTATTTATTTATTTAAATATATAAAGCTTTTTATTTACAAAACATATGAGTGATTTTTCAACATTGACCTTTGCAAAAACTTTTTTTCCCCAAGCTTTTCCCCTCCTTCCCCCCAACCCCCACCCCTAGATGACAGGTAATCTAATACATGCTAAATAGGACAAATTATATAACAAATACAATACAAGTATACATATCTATACAGTTATTAAAGATCGAATTTCTAAAGGAAATGATTTAAATTGATCAGAATAAGGACTGTTGTTCAATTGATAAATGGTCAAAAGACACGAAGAGATCCAAGGGAAGAAACCCAAGCTATCTATAACAAATTAAGTTGCAAATTAAAACAACTCTGAGGTACATCTCACACCTAACAAATCAGCAGGGAAAAGGCCAAACGTGGAGGGGCATGAAAAAGCAGATCTGTTAATGGCCCGAGGGGAATATGACTGGTCCAGTCATTCAGGAAAACAAATTGCAACTAGGCCCAAAATGTGACTCGTGCATGCCCTTCGACCTAGCAATATCCACCATATCCACAGCAGCTCTTTTAGGGGTGGTAAAGAACTGGAAACGGGGGTTGTGGCACCCAAAACTTGAGGAAGGGCTGACATATGAATTTGATGGAATAGTAGGTGCTCTTAGAGATGATATGATAAAGAAGAGGTTTCAGAAAATCCTGGGGTGATTTGTATGAACTGAGGCAGAGGGAAATGGGCAGAACCAGGTATATACGATGATAACAGTACTGGAAAGACAAGCAACTTTCAGAGACTGATCAATATAACAACCAACCACGATTCCAAAGAGCTCATGAAGAAACCCATTACTCCCCTGCTGACACTAGACACTACTAACTGTGACACTCCTGACAGAGAGATGATAAATGAACTCAGGGTACAAAGTGAGGGAGAAGAGGTGGATTTTTGTAGATTAAAAAAAATCAAAATATAATTTTGTAAAACACTACTTTGAGAATTCAAGTGAGAAGTGTTGTGAGCACTAAGGTGGTGGCTGCAAGAGAAAGGATACCAGAGAGGCTGTCAAGAAAGAATTAAGATTTACAAGCAGGGAAGCCAATCAAGAGGCTATTGTGATAATCCAGCTAAGAGGGGCCCGAGCACCTAAACTAGTGGAGAAAGGGATGAAGATGAGATATGGTGTATAGGTAGAATTCATGAGACTTGGCAACTAAATGGATAGAGCCAGAGGTAGGAGGGTGCTAGAGAAGCTAAGAGCTAAGAACTGAGAATGTCTTTGGGGTTGTGAGTCTGGCCATGGAGGAGGATGGTGGCAGTCTTGACAGAAAGAAACAAAATGGGAAGAAGAGTCAGTTTCTGAAGAGAGACACACAAGCAACAAGTAGCCTGTGACAGAATGCAGGCCAGAGGAATTGGGGTAGGAGGACACATGGAGGGAGCTGGGAGGGTGGGATATACAAGTGCTAGAAGTTGAAAATTAGGTGGGGAAGTTTGGGGATACCCCATATAAAAAAGTCCCATCCCTAGATATCTCATCTACTAGGGAAGATCATTAAACCCATGGAAGCTAAAGAGATCACCAAGAGTGTGGAGAGAGGTGCAATGAGGATCCAGTAAGAGTCTGAGAAGGCAGAAGACCACCGTTAAAACAATCACCAAGAACAAGGGATATCACATAGGTCCAGAGAGGAGAGCATACCCAGAAGGAGAGGGGGGTAGTCAAAACAGAGGCTAAGAAGGCTAAAGAGGGTCATCACTATGCAAGGGCCTGAGAAGTGAGTGAAGGAGTAGAAGTGGTCCTTTTTACAGATGAGGAAACTGTGGCTCAGAGAGATACTGAGACTTCCATACAGTCACACAGGCATTAAGTGTTCGAGATAGAGATTTGAACCCAAGTATCTCCTGACTCCAAGACCAGCACTCTTTCCAACATACTTCTTCAACCAAATGGCAAATGCTAGAATATTGTGTTGGGGTGCAACAGTCACAGCTCCAATACCAGTTACCTGGTCTGCTTAGCACAGAATCGGGGAGGGACTTCAGAGACCAGTTACTCTGAGTCCCTCACTTTACTGAACCACGGTGCAGGGAAGGCAGAGCCTGAAATGAGAAGCTTTGTCTTCTAAATCCAAGTTGTGTTCTTTTTATAACGGGCTGTTTCTCTATTTCTCCAGCTAGATAGAACATGATGAAAAATGAGTTGAGATCAGTAAAAGTTCCCATCCTTAGTTTCCTCCCTTTTTCTAAGAGTTTTGTTCTCAATTACTCTTAAGTATTAATATGCCCATTTTCACAGATGAAGAAGCTGAGGCTCAGAGAGGTCAGGTGACTCACTCAAGGTCGCAAAGCTATTTCAGGGCAGGATTGGGCCTGGAATGCCAGGCTCCTGATGCTGCCTGAATCTAGCATATGATGCAATGTGGGGGAAGGGAAAAGGGGGAGAAAAGGGGCTAGAGTAGGGAATGGAAGGGGCAGCCCCCAAACTCCAGCCCTGCACTCTGATGGGCAAGGAGCTTGGAGTTTCTGCCAGAAGGGCAGGGTCCCTGGCACCTGCATCCACACCCACCTCTTCAGGCTTGCCATCGTGTCATCCATGCCATTCTGCTGCTCCTTGAGCTCCTGCATATCAGCAAGAGTTTTCTGCAAGTCATCAGAACCCCCTCCTCTGGATTCCTCGCTTCTCCCAGCTGACACCTAAAACCAAAGGGTTACACACAGGTATAGCCAGCCACAAATTGCCCCTGGGCTCCACACACTGCCCCCAGGAGTCTTGCCTGTTCCTCCTGCCCAAATCCCTATCTGTAGTGGTTTCAGGGCTAACTGCTTCTATATTGCTGTTGTGTGAGAACGAATGATACTAACACGAGCACTCCCGTGATCCAGAAGGGAGGCAAGAGGTCGAGCAGCAGGACAAGGAGTGGGCTCGGCTTCTGGTCGTGACACCAAATTTAGGTTCCATTTTGGGAACACTTACTAAAGGAGACTGCACACAATATGCCTCATCTCCCTAAGTTCCAGGCTCCTCAGCTAAAAAAAAAAATCCTGGCCAATAATACACATCCCACTCATCTTCACAGGCCTCTTGTGTCCTGTAAGTCAAATGCTATTGACATGGAAATTATTACTATTACCTTTGGGACTGTGCCTACTAAAGTAGATGGGCATATGGCTTGCAGCTGAAAATCTAAGGGAGAGTAGCCTAGAGCACTGAGAAGTTCCATGATCGGCCCAGGTCCCACAACTGGTATGTATGTATCGGAGGTAGGGCTTCAACACAGGTCTTTCTGGCTCTGAGGCTGGCTCTCTATTTCCTCTGCCAGGCTGCTTCTATCATTATTATTGTGTCATCCTTGTCATTATTTACATTTAAATTGAAAAAGAGAAAATTGACCCTTTATATATATTTAGCAAGTTATATAGAATGTAGCTAAGAGGGCACCAGATCGGAAGTACAAGAAAGGAATCAGTCATCAACCCCATGGCCTACCCACGTCTATTCACAAAGGCACAAAGTATGACTAAAAATCAAGATGAACAAGAGATTCTAAAAGGCAAGAAGGCAAATTTGAGCTCAGAGGTAGGTAAACCCTGAGACATGTTAGGATGAGACTCTCATGGCTGAAATGTGGCTTTATTCAAAAGAAACAGGTTCAACAAAAGGGCAAAGACACTTTAGTCACATGAGGAGATCCAAGAACCAGAAAAGGGAAAGCGTGATGAAAAAGCACTGATGCTCATTCGCCAAATTGAATGATCATTGATCACCTGACTTGACTTTTTTTTTTTTTTGGTTCATTGACGTATACTAGAGATCACTTGGATGGCAAGAGGAAATGGATGAGAGACTTGGGAAACAGATTACAAGGCTGGGCCAGAGTAGTGATAGGACAAAGGTGAAGTGCTAGACAACTGCTGGGGTTCTTGCTGCTAAAAGCAGGGGAACTTAAACTTCTTGCCCCTTGCCTTGCCTTTACAAAAAGAGGAAAATCCATTCTGGATACAATTCTCAATAACAGGGAGAAACTGGTTATCAAGGTAGAAACAAAGGGAAGACATGACCACTATCTTTTAAGAGTTGATAATGTAAGAGGGAAGAACCAAGAATAGTCTGACACGGACCTAAAATCTGGGGAGAACAAACTTCAAAGGGCTAAGAGGAAGGGGAGGAAGGCCAAGACCTAGTAAAAAAGCTTCAAGAGAAGTTAGCCCAGGAAGGATGGGCGATACTCAAGAATAAAATTCTGAAGAACAAAGGGAAACCATTCCCCTGAGAAGGCAAAAGGGGAATTATCCAAAGGGACCACTCATTAAACAACCCAGAAGACTGGAAGCAAGGTCAGGTCCTCACCTGTTTTAGGTTGTTACTTCTGTTGGGACCACAAAAGTATTGTATGGGCCTGTAATCATGTCAGGAATGCTAAATCTCAGAATGAGTAGAAATACAGGGAAAGCTCAGAACGGCAAAAGAGGCTTCCTTTGTAACTCCATCGGACAAAGGAAAAGGCTCAAAAAGAGACTGGAATCCTTCCTTTGGACTGATGGGGTGCTAATTCATTAATGGGAGGAGAGCTGTATAATTCTAAGTCTGCTTCCATTCTTTCTGTCAAGGAGATTGACCTGAGGACTGAAAAGAACAGAACAAAAGTGACTAATGGGAAGTTGATAGCAAAGATCAAGTATGAAGATAACGAGAGAGAGCTTAGTTGCCAGTGAAGACTTCAAGTCACCTGACAAAGATGAACTACATCCTCAGAAGTGCAAGAGGAGGCAGGCAGGAGCTCTAAGCCTGGTCAGTGACCTTTGAAAGACTGTAGAGAATGGAAGTAAAGAAAGGCACTCCTGATGACTCAATTTTCACAAAAGTGGTAGGAAATGGTAGCTCAGCTCTGACATGCCCCTGGGGCTCTCCAAGGCTCTGGGCTTAAGAATCCAAACCATCAACACCCAGCATCCCGGGTCCCCTTCAGCTAAATCTCAGGTGGCTGAGAGGCCAGGGAGCTTAACGTGACATACATTCCTGGCAAAATCCTGCAAGGTCACATTAAAGGGATGGCTAGAGTAAACATCTGAGAAGGAGGCGGCCATCCTGAGAGCCAGCCTGGCTACCTTCAGCTCAGGCAAGCAAATGAGGGGAGGATCTGATTCCCCTTCTAACAGGGTCACTACTAAGTGATGCAAGAGAGCTCCACGGGGACAGCCTCAGCACACTATTCACTAGAGTAGCTCAAGCTCTTCTTGTGTAGAAAGATGGAATGGAGTGCTGTGAGCCAAGTGAGAAGACAATTAAATGGCACCAAAACTGGTGGTCAGTCTGGGCAACAGCAAATCAAAAGCACAGCCATGAATGGGAATGGTTTGATGTGCAACTAGGAGGAGTGGCAAGCCCCAGGGATCCCGACTTCAGCCTCGGTTGTCTAACCTTTCGTAAACAAAGGGCTAGAAGGCAGGCTTGTAAAACGGGCCGCCAATACCAAACTGGGAAGGAGAGCCAAGACATGGTATGATAGCCCAAAACATCCTGGCTGCCTAGCAAACTACAGCAAAGGTACTAAAATAAAATTCAAGAGGGTTTTACATTTGGATTACCCAAAATCCATTTTACAGCTACAAGAGGGTGGAGGGAGGCCTGGATAAATAGCCAAAAGCTCAGGTGAAAAAGATCTAGAGGTCGTCATGGACTGCAAGCTTCCTGTGGGCTAGGAGTGTGGACGTGGCAGTCTCTGGGAAGGGGGTTCTAGCCTAGTCGAACCACAGGCCACTGATTATATGAAGAACAAAAAGCCCTCCTGCTCATGCCATGAGAACTGAAAGACCTGAGGATGTCTAGCCTACAGAATGGAAGACTTGGGAGTAAGGAAAGGAATTTGAGGTCTTCTGAAGCCTCTTGCAACTCCCTTCCCCATGTGTGATGTGAGTTGGCTCCTCCCATGGCAGTTGTCTTCAAGAATGTGAAAGGCTAAGTAGAAAAGAGATTTAACTTCTTCTGTGGGACCCCCAGAGGGCAGAAATGGAAGCAACGGGTACAAGATCCAAAGGGGGAAACTGAGATTTGCATAAGGGAAGATTTTGTACTGGAGCTGTGCAGAGTAGAATGGACTGCCTCCAGAGATGGTGGGCTCCCCCTTCTTTGGGGTATGAAGATAGATAGAATACATGGTTGGGAATGTAAAGAGAAGGGGTTTTTTTGGCTTTCAACT
The DNA here is from genome assembly GCA_023553655.1 of Myrmecobius fasciatus. Taxonomy (NCBI): domain Eukaryota; kingdom Metazoa; phylum Chordata; class Mammalia; order Dasyuromorphia; family Myrmecobiidae; genus Myrmecobius; species Myrmecobius fasciatus. The sequence continues at coordinate 33,452 of JAJPUD010010532.1, read as the reverse complement.
GTGAAATTCAAAGATTCGGCACCTTTGGCCTATGACTGCTACCCCATACTATTACCACCACCCCCCTCATCCAGTCTCCATTCTGTGGGCTTTTATCTTCTTTCCTGTCATCAGCGGATTCACCTGACGGAGACACAGTATACCTTATGCTGAGCCCAGAGACTTGGAGAGCCATAGGGGCAAATCAGAGGTTAGCTCCCACCCTCCTCTCCACAAAGCTAGTGCCTGCCTCCCTCCCTCCCACCCACCCACCCACCCACCTTGTATTTAGTTTGCATTTCTTCTGTTTGTTTGTTCCATGCAGACTTAGAGATGTGCATGCTGTCTCCCCCTGCCCAAGAATGCCAGCTCTTTGGGAACATTTGTGTAGTGCACACGGCAGTCATGGCAATGCCTGCTGCTTAATGGAGCTAGTCCTGCCCTCTCATTTTACAGACAAGGAAACTGAGACTCCCGAGGTGACTTCCCCAACTTCAAGCCCTAAGTGACAGGGAGCCCAAGCTCTCCAACTTCAGTGCCCAGCCAGCCCAGGCTATAAAGGCTCCCCTCACATGGGTCTGTTTTCCATCTGCCTGAGTTTCTAAGAACACTTAGGCTGTTTCTCAGAACATGGAGGGTTGAGTGCAATTGGTGTTTACTAAGCATTTCAATGTTTACAAAGCAGGTCATACAAGCAAATTATCCTGCAGGTATAGAGAGGGCAGTGCCCTGGCCAGAGTGGCACCAGGTGGGTCAAAGCCTCTTTGCCTTTTATGAGAACAACAAGGCTGTCTGCGGGAGGTGGCTTGCACGGTGGGCAGAGCTGCCAGCTCCATTAGTCCCGTCGAGTTTAAAGAGCCTTAAAGTGGATTCCTTCCCTCGGACCCCCATGGCACTGTTCCTTACTGACGGCAGTAATAATCCAGGTAAAAAGTGAACTATGTAAAACAACGTGGTGCACTTACCGCCTCTTCATGTACCCTCATTTACGCATTTACACTGAGTCACGAAGGAAACCAGGCGTGGGCTGGGGCTGTCAGGCAACTGCAGCCACAGGCTCTGAGCTGAGCCCCAGCCAAAAGCTGGGCCTTGCTGCCTCACTGCCTGAGCCCCTGTGTGCCCAGTACTGGGGTATGGGCTGGTGGGGCCCCACCCCCACCCCCATAGACAGCCTAGTAAGGAAAGAAAGCTTAGGGCCATAGATGGCAGGAGAAGTCGCCGGTGTGGGAAGGAGTGGACTCCTGCTACAGCCACCTGCTTCAAGTCAACATGTCCTTGGCTATAAGAAAGGAACCGCCCGGGCCACACTCACAAAATCAGTCTGTCAGAGGCATGACTCGAACCCTCGTCTTCCTGAGTACACTGCCTCTTTCAGAGGGAAGCAGAATCAGAAGGCCTGAGCATGGACACAGACTTGGGCACTTATCAGCTTCTGCCTTTTTCAACACTGAACAAGTGAGTTCATCTGCATGAGCCTGTCCCCTCACTGGTTAAATGGAGATAAGAACACACAGTTAGACTATTTGCTGTTCACAGAATCAAACAGATCAGAAGATCTTTCCAACCCTGGAGAAGACATAATCCAATGCCCTCATTTCCTATAGGAGTCAGAAATGAACAAAAGGCAGGGTTTGAACCCAGGGCCTCAAACACCAAAGCCAGTGCTCGATCTATGACATGACACTGTACTTTTGAGACTACCATATGCTACACAAGGGTCAACTAGACTAATGTGGGCCACAGAAAAACATGTGTGTGCCTAAGTTGTACTGCATGCCCGTGTAGCCTAGGTGATCTCAAGCAAAGGAAGTGTGCCTTTTCCAAATCTTGGCTCTCTCTTATAGCTTTCCCAGTCCAGTACTTTGCACATAGTAGGGAGGTGTGACAAGGCTGGGTATGATCAGGGCCAGAAAAATAGAATATGTGCTAATGGAGCAAGTCGGCAGGAGGAAGTACATGCCGTAATCCCCACCAATTTCCACATAAAATGCACTGCCCCACAAAGTAACTGTTACATTGGGGGAGGCTGACAGTCCGTCCTTTGAACTGGGCCTATTACAGTCCCACTGCAAGAGGTCTCAGAAGGAAGGGATGCCATACAGGTTATGTGGGCCCCCGTTGTGCCTGACCCCCAGTTAATACTTCCCAATGTCTTCCTTCTCCCTTCTTTCAATTGACATATCAGAAAAGAGCAGCCCCAAACTTCCATATGACCACAAATGGCACGAGCTGACCTAACTAAGGCAAAGCTCCAAAGTTTCCTGGCCTTGCTGGGAGGCGTACTTCAGTTTGGTCAAGAATCACAACATCCATGCGCACTGCTGACAACATCACTACATCTTCCAGACCCACATCCCATCTACAAAAGCAGAAAAATCAGGCTGGCAATTTGTAGCCTGCCTTGGCCGGCAGGAAGCTCCAGGGACCGTAAGAGACAGGGCATAGAATAAACCCAGTGGCTGCTGCAAAACCACATAGGGGGCTCACTGAGCAAACAAGCAAAACCATGACTTTAGGGAAGATTCATGGACTTGAAGGGCAGTGATCAGAAGAGGGAGGGGCTCCTGATAGAAGACCCCAAGTGATGGCAGCAGCATCCTGGGCCCCAGGGATCACAAAGTCAAATGGAGACTGTAAAAAATGTCTGGGAGAGGGGCAGTTAGGTGGTGCGGTGAATCGAGCACCAGCCCTGAAGTCAGGAGGCCCTGAGTTTAAATCTGGTCTCAGACACTTAACACTTCCTAGCTGTGTGACCCTGGGCAAGTCACTTAACCCCAATTGCCTCAGCAAAAAAAAAATGTCTTGGAGGTTCCTCCCAGACCAAAGCTGGCATTACGTGGCATACCTTACGCTTGATGTTCTCCAGAAGGTTTGCTTCTCCTTGTTTGAAATACATGTGCTGGAACTCAATGGCTGGATTCTTCTCTGGGAGAGGGATCCCATTGTCCACTGAAACCACCTTGTGAAAACCGTCTGGCAAATAAAGAGCAAAGGTCACTGGGACGGTTATCAAACACGAAGTGGAAAATCACCCAAATAACTAAGCAACAACTACCAAACATTTTTACATCCCTGAGGACAATAATGGGCTCTAATAACTAGGCTGCTTTTTAAATGTAGGATTCAGAGCTCCAAAGCCTGGCTTTTTGCATGGTGTTGTTTTTTTTTTTTAATAGCACATAATGACCAATTTCAGGATAATGGGCCACCGGGAGAGCAGAGACAATTGAAATCCATAGATGGTCCTCAAATCTCCTTCAACCAATGGCGTCAATACTTTGGCAAGCCCCCACCAACTCTTTCTCCAGGGTTGCCTGGGAAGAAAATGGAAAGGCTTGGATTGCGGTTTTTTTCCGGTCTCTTGCCCTGCCACTGGAAATGACTCAAAGAGAGGCAGGAGGAGGAAGGACAAACCCCGGGAAGCAATAGCCCCTGGATAATGACAGGCAGCCAGGGAGAGATTGGGGAATGATGGCAACTGCAATGGGGATGGGAATTTTGGAGGGTCTGGGGCCTGGGAGCAATTATCGGGTGCTTCTCTGCGATGTCCTCTGAGCCATGTAGCCCTTGGGCAGGCTACTGAAATCTTGAGGGAGCCTTTCTTAGAAGCAAGTTTTGAAATAACTTCTTAACTCATTATTGAAGGAAATGCCAACTTTCAAGTAGAGGCTAGTCAAAAGAAGATGGCTTTTTCTTCTGTTCAAGTTCACAAAGCCCCTCAAATCCATCCCCACAGTTCATGGCCCACCAGGTAAATCACCTGAGCTCTGACCTCAGACAGGAGATTTGACCCTCAGCATTCACAACCCAAGTCCAGAGGCCAGACAAATTAAAGGAAGGAGGAGAAAGTGACAAGAGCCTACGTATCTGTGCCGGCACTGACTCTACTTCCTCCTAACACACTGAAGAATGTAATTACTCTCAGGACACATGCAGACCTGTGTGGGCACCTACCATCTTTCCCTTGGGAACACAACTCTTTCTAGAACAGCTCAATGGAAAGAAGTGCCTTAAATGCCCCAGTGGGGTTTGGAGTGTGTTCCTAACTATTCCCGGGATCTTCATTTCCCCTAAGGCTACCGAGGGCCCAAAAGCACTGGTTATGCAAGGGAGGCTTCCCAGGACCCAGAGGGAATGTTGGGCCCTACTGTGTGGCTATATAGGGAGAGGAGGAAAGTCCTAGAGAGTCATATGGACTCAGCATGTCTACTCATATTCTGGTTTAGTTTGTATCTAATCCCTATCTCCTCAACTGTAAGCCCAAGGAGGGCAAGAGAGGCCTGGGGGTTGGGCTCCTCTAAGTTGGTAGCCACCTCAGCACAGATGCAAAGTTGCCAAGTAGGATTTTCTCTTCTTGTGGCTTGCAGGAGGCAATGTCTGGTCATAATCAACTAGGAACATGGAGATAAGAGTCCAGTTGAGGGAGACCCTGAGCAGGAAATAGGCACAACTACCCACTTGTCTTGGGGCTCATTCAGGGTGAGGAAAGGAAACCATTCTGGGGCTCAAACTGGGTCCAACTTGCTCCTCCTCTTTAAGTTCAATCAGTGGCTTGGAGCCGTGGGCCATTCAGAGTCCTTGCTCCTCTGCTTACTCTCTTCCAGGTGCCTTCTTATGAGGGACGCTGCCAGGGCTGGGCCTGACAAAAGTCTCTCTGGGCAGTCCCAAGCTGCCCAAGGCTCTAACAGTTAAGCCCAAGCTCTGTACCAGAGGGGCTGCCAAGGATGCGATGCCCTGACTGACCCAGGCTACTTCACTTCAGGTCCAGAGCACCAAAGCAAGTGCGAGGCCTAATCTTGAATAGCACTCAGAGCACCAAGATGAAGACAGAAAAGCTACCCCGGCCCTCAAAGAGCTTACAGGCAAAGCTCTCCAAAAATCCCACATCTATCCAAGGCTCAATTCAAGTGCCAAGGGTTTCCTGTCTTTTCAAATTACCCATGTGCATTTGCTAATCCAATGTACTGCATGCTGGATCATTTAGTCAGTCGATAGACAAAGCGCCTTGTCTGCGTCAGGCACTATAGATCGAGAGGCAGAGTTTTTGACCTTGAGCAATGTACACTACTACAGAAAGGGGTGTGATTTTCCTTGTCTTTATTTATGAGACAAACTCTTCTGAGATGAACACAGCACTGGGGGGCACTGAGGACTCACCCAAGCCAGTATGAGGCATGTGATGGGAGAACATAGGAAAGGGTGTCTCTTAGACAAACCACTTAAAAAGCCAGGATTCAGCAGAGGCCCAGGATGGTACAGTGTTCACCCAGCAATAAGTTCCCCAGGAATCCTTCCTCAGGCATCTGAGGCTGCGGAGTCCCCATGGGATGCCCAAGGCTGACCTTACACTCTCAAGGGCTGGGCTATGCAGAGCCCAACAGTGGGCCCAGCCCACGAAGCCAGAGAGACCTGAAGAGCGGCCCAGTCATGGGTTGACCATGAAACTCATCCAAAGAATAGGCTGGCTGAGAGAAATGAGCTCCCAGCCATGTGGGTCATGGGCAAAGGAACAGTGACCTTCTGGTCTCCAAAGCAGGCCACAGGAGAATAGGTCTTGTGAGCTGGGAAACAAAATTTGCTATCAGCCAGCACACTGACTTCGGCTTGGGGCCAAAGGCTGGCCACCAGTAGCAAACTAGCAGGGCCACTCTCAGATGCTGGGGAACAACTCCGGAACAAACTCACTTGAAAAGGCAAAAACTTCCCTTTCTAGGATGAGCTTTGAAAGCTTAACTTCCCCCTCATGTGGTCAGAAGTCTGAGTTGCCATTTTAATGCCTTCTCCCTTCTCCAAAATTTTACAGAAAGCAGCCAGCTCTCGGGGCCTGGCTTCTGTTCCCTCAAAAGCTGAAGCTCTCTTACCGAGAACACAAAGATGTCAGCAAGAACCGAGAGCCAGCTGTGACCCTCGGATTCAGGGCAGTCTATAACTGACTTCTTCCTCTGCCAGTACAATGGGAGGCTAACTGCGCTGCATGGGCCACGATCAGGTCCTGCTCACTGGGTTCCTAGCCTGGTCTGTAGGACCTGCCTTTGAGTAGGAAGAAGTGCCTCCTTCATCCTTCTGAAGGAACAAGAGGCACTCTAGCTAGTTGAACCCCATCCTCCGTTCCTGTTGCCCCTCCCCCCCAAACTTTGATTCCTCTCTCTCAGGCCTTGGGAACAAAGCCTCAGAATAGTTTGAAAGCCAGGCCTGAATTTTTGAGAAGGAAGAAATACACCCATGCAGAGGACCTGAGGGACCCCGATGTGCGTCAGGATGTTGGCCACAGGCTGTGTGTGCTGCTTTCTTTTCAGGCACCTGCTCACATGTCAGACATTGGAAAAGACTGGAAACTGGTTTCCTGAAACAAGCCAGCCAAGACATAAGAAATGCTTGGCTCCAGGCCTGCCTTTCCATGTCTGCAGTGACCAGGAGCTAACCTGGAGAAAACACCCAGAGCCAGCATAGGCTCTCACTCACATGGGAGTGTCGGGGACCAAACCCTCTGCTTGAAGGTGCCACAGAGACTGGCATGTCATGGTCTAGGTGAGCCAAGGCAGAATACCACTTTTTCCTTCCTAAGTATGAAAGAGCAGAAAGGATGTGAAATCATTTCACATCCTTCTCAAGCGCTATCTTAAGAGCCTAGCCCCAGCCTAGAGAAAGGCAGTGTGGTACAGTGGCTAGAATACTGGTTTCAAGAGTTAGAAAGGCCTAAATCTCAGCTTAGCTTCGGTCTCATCCTGGTTGTGGAATATACTCTCAGGGTGCCCAGGCAATTCTCTCAAATAGCGAAATGCAGAGAAGGCATAACACTGGTACTGGGAGCTTCCCAGCCTCTCCTTTTAGTGGGAAACTCCTCAACAAATGGACATTCAACCTCCCTCCACTTAGGTACTTCCAGTTACAGAAGTGACCACTTTCCTGTCAGGACAGGAGATTCAATAGATTAAAATGGGTCCCATCTGTCTGAGCCCTTTGTGGCACATTCAGGCCTTCTGTATTTATTACTTCTCATAAACACAAGCCTGGCTTTCCTATCCTGATGCTGAGCAAGATAGACAGACAGACAGACAGACAGATACACACACACACACAATCTACCCCTTGAGCTAATTCACTGGCTCCTTGTTCTCCCAACAACAAACCATTTATAGATCTAACATAGGGAAGAAGGTGGAGGTCTGAATGAAGAGTTTTTATTCCTCCAAAAACTGAAAACTTGGGCCCTGACTCTAAAAGGTCCCCAAAATTTTACTGAGACAAGCTCTAAACCTTGAACTTAGAACAAGAGGTTCTAGGAAGAGAGAAACGTCTAGTCTTTGGATGGTGATTTAGTGATAACAGGCAATTGGAATGGCTCGCATCAAACGTGGAATGAGGGTGTAAAGCACTGTACTTACACATATTGAGCTGGCGGATGAAGCTGGAGAGATTGTTATGTTTGAAATATTTGGGCAGCAGCTCTTTGGCAAACTTCTGTTCATCCAAGATGGAGAAGCTCTGGCCACTCTGGAACAAAGAAAAGGTCACACATTGAAAACCAACACGCACAATAAAGAATGGAGTGACCAGAGGATACATAAGCACATCCTGTCCAATGCCATATAAACCTTACAGCAAAAAGTCATGGACCGAAGTCCCATGACCCCCTTTAGAGAGACAGGCAACTGTCACAAATCTTTGTCCTAGTGTATACACAATGAACTCTTTAAATTCATATGCACAGTGGCGGGATATGGGATGGGGAACCATAAGGGCATAATATTAATAATTTAATTTCATCAACATTTTCAAAGTACTTACTATATATGCAAGACACTCAATACCATTAATTAAAAAAAAAAACAAAACAAATCTCTGCCCTCAAGGAATTGACCTTCTTTTCTAAATACAGAATACAAAAAGGCACATAGCCAATACAAGACTGAATATTTCTCCTCAGTGAAGAGAAAGAGTACTAACAAAACAGGGACTCCAACCAAGGTGGGTTTCCTGCAGGAGGTGGCATCGAAGCTGGGCCTCGAAGGAAACCAGGGATTTTCAGAGGTGGAAATGGTAGGTGCTTGCTAGCACAGTAGGACTAGGTCATTCCAGACTGACCATATTTCCTTTCCTGACAGATTCAGGGAATGGGAGAGATAAGAGTCTAATATGAGTTGAGCTAAGTAGTGGATAAACTACCTGGTATACTTCTTGGAGTAAAGATGAAGAGATGTGGCCCAGATGGCAGGATGACTGGAAGGTTTTAGAACTGGTTGAATAGATGGCCCCCAAGAGTATATATTAATCCATTTCCATCAACCTAGAAGTGGGTCTTTCAAGAATTATTTATTTTTATCAGTGACCTGGGTAAAGGTCAATTTGTTGATTTAAAGACATCATCAAGTTGAGGGGGGAGAGAGGATAACACACACTGGATGACAGAGTCAAGTTCCAAAAGGGTCTTGACAGGCTGGAGCACTGGGTTGGACAAATTAAGCTAAGCCCAAGATATGAATGAGTTTCACACATCCAACAGGAGAGAGACAATAATTTATCTGAAAAATACCCGCGAATTTCAGTGAACTGCAAGCTCGATGAGCCAACAACAGTGTTGCTCAATGGCAGGGGGGAAAGTTAATGAGACCTTGAGCTGCAAGGAGAGAGTAGCCAAGTTACCAGGAAGAAGGAGGCAATTCAGTCTCAGAACTCTTCCTAGGTCAGACGCCATATGGCATATTGGCAACCACTCTCAGTACTGGGCACAGTTCAGAAAGGAGAGTGACAAACTGGAGAGCGTTTAGAAGAAAATCACAACAGTGAAAGACCCTGAATTGTCATCATATGAAGGTAATATTGAAGAATTATGGATATTAAGCCTATTGAAAATAACAATAGGAGGAATGGGACATGACAGCTGTCTTCAAACATTTAAAGACCAATCTTCTAGAAGAGAGGTTAGGCTCGTTCTTGGCAAAGACAGAACAAGGTAGAAATAGCCAAGAGACAAATTTAGGCTTGACCAAAGAAAACTGTTGCTACCAATCAGAACTGGCCCCAAATGAAATGGGCTGTCTCCAAGATGGTGGATTCCTCCTCACTGGAAAGAATAATGTACCAGGAACTGTGTGAAGCACCAGAGATACAAATAAGCAAAATAGTCCCTGCATTTTAAGAGAGGAAAAAATACACCTGGGCAATACTTGCCAGGGCAAAATGTTTTAGACAGTGAAATCACTGGGCAACTGATTGAGTGATCTTGCATCCTGTCAATGAGTAGTAGGGTTGGATTACTGTTCTCAGTACTCCTAATGAAAAGCAGTGGACAGGGAGAAAAGAATAGCATGCATGTGGGGGCTGATAAATATATATTTTTTTAATTTGTATATTTGTTTTTATTTTATTTTATTTGCATATGTGTGGGTAATTCTTCAACAGTAACTCTTACATAGCTTTCTGTTACAAATTTTCCCCCCAACTCCCCACCCCTCCCCTAGATGGCAGGATATCCACTACATGTTAATTATGTTAAAATATTGGCAAATCGAATATATGTATACATATTTCCAAACTTATTGTTGTGCAAGAAAAATCGTATCTACACAAAAAAATATATCAGATAAAGGAAACACAACGTAAGCAAACATCAATCAAGGAGTATGAGAATGTTATGTTGTGGTCCACATTTCACATCCCTCTCCCTGGGTGTAGATGGCTTTCTTCAGTGAACAATTGGAGATGGTTTGAAACATTTCATTGTTGAAGAGAGCCATGTCCATCAGAATTGATCGTCATATAGTACTGTTGTTGCCGTGTATAATGATCTCCTGGTTCTGCTCATTTCACTCAGCATCAGTTCATGTAAGTCTCTCCAAGCCTCTCTGAAATCATCTTGCTGGTCAGTTCTTACAGAACAATAATATTCCATAATATTCATATACCATCATTTATTCAGCCATTCTCCAATTGAAGGGCATCTATTCAATTTCCAGTTTCTAGGGGCTGATAAATATTGTGGTTGCTCTGAGTTTAGGCTAAAGGACATATACTTGAATTCAGAAGTTCAAGGTTTTAGGGTCAAAATGTTAAGTTCCAAGTCAAGAGGATTGGACTGAAGGCTCATTGGAGGTTTTCAAGCAAGGCTAGGTGACCACTTTTCTCACATGTGGATTGGAACAATGGCTACTAAGGTCCCTTATGACTCAAATTCTGCTGTAAAACCTACCAGCCTTGGAAAATGACTGCATATGGGGGAGATGGAAGAAAATGAAAATGATTCCAAGGTTGTGGACCCAGGACACTCAAAGGATGGTGAGGTGGTACCCTAAACTGAAATGAGTCAAGTTGGAGAAAATGTAGTTCTAGGAAGGACATGTGAACTTTGACAAGTTGATAACAGTAACTTTTACTTCTAGAAAGTATTTTAATCATTATCTCACACAAAACTTCCAATGGCCTTGGAAGACAGATAGCACAAGTACTATTAGCTCCACTTTATGTTCTCTCTCTCTCTCTCTACATATCTATTATATATATATATATATATATATATATATATATATATACATACACACACATGTGTATGTATGTATGTAACAACCATGAAGTCTTTTGCTCTTTCTTCACCTTGGCATGAAAATAGTTCTGGGTTCTTAAAGTCTGTGGCAGTGAAGCACAAGTTCTGGCTGACCAAGCTGCAGAGCCTGAAAGATGGGCCTACGGAGGGCCTGGATGTCTACTAGAGGATAGCTAACCAACTCTCAGCAGGACAAGGACAAGCCTCATCACCAAGCTGACCACAGGGCAAGGAGACTTTTGACCACAACCTGCTTACAAAATCATCTAAGGGTTGGGTCGCCAGGGGTTTTCTCCAGTGGAATCATGGAACTCAAAAGTGAACAAGTGACAAGGCAAAATTTACAAGCTTGCTTTCCTTTCAAAGATCCTGTGAGGTCAATATTCACATTCCTCTAGACAAGGAAACTGACCTATAAAATGATTAGGAATGGTAGCCACCATCTGAACCATCGTCCTCAAATTAAGTTCAAAATGACCGATGATACAAATCTTGCTTCCTTCCCCACTGGGAAAAAGCATATTTCTTCCCCCCAAAGAGAAAGATAGAGACAGATATGTAGAGTCAATTCAGAATTTAGATCTTTCATTTTTGAATTTTAAATGGCCTAATGAGAAAACTAATCATATGGTCCAACTTCCTTATTTTACAAATTTTTTAAATAGTAAAATAAAAATGATCAGAATGAAGACATTTGGTAGTTTGCTCAGGTCACAAGCTAAGTCAGCTGCAAAGTTAAGACTACAACATAAAGTTTCCTGACTTCCAGAGTACAGTGTTCTAACAAACACAAATTAACTCCATTTCAGGGGGTAATACTGAACCAGTCTAATTTCTAGGGTCTCTCACCTCCTCCTCCCTTAACTCTCCAATAATTAACTACAAAGACATTGTATGTTAATACTGGCAGCACATTTAGTTTTACATACTCATTTGATAGTTGGGGAAACTGAGGCCCAGAAAGAAGTAACTCATGCACAGTGAAAATACCTTATCAGTCAGTGGTAGAACTGGGCAAGCCTAATTCAGTTCTGAAGAAATCTAAGGACTTAGATCTGGACACTGCCCACTTAATACATCCTCCACCCCTACTCCCAGCCCCAAGCAAGATCCAAACAAGCTCCCAGGGATCCAGTCACCCCGAATGGCTAGGACCAGTCTAGGTTTGTTATGTCTGGTAAGATAACCTAAAAAAGTCTGAAATCCCTGGGTGGTCAATGAACTGGGAGCTCCAAGTGGGTGTTCTGCTGGGGGAGGGGGGCGGAAAACACTGGATTAGGAATTAGCCAAATCTGGCCTTTTTTTTTAACCTCCTGCTGATAAAATCAAGTCTAGTATTCACTGCGGTTCACGTCTGTGTTCCTCAAGTTAACCTGGATTTGACTGCCCTGAAGGACATAAGAACCCCCAGGAAGTAGAAATTCTATCCAAGGTCTTTTTAGCCTCTGCCTTCCTTTGTTTGTCCTTTGAAAGACATTAAATAGCCCATACAGGGCCTAAAAAGAAAAAAAAAAGACTAGAGGAACAAGGAGCTTGGATCAGTCAACAAATTGGATAATTGGCACCTGAACAAGCAATGGCTTGACTGTGGGCACGAGAGAGTTAAATCAGATTGAGCAATTTCCTTTCCATTTTCCTCAGTCTAATATCTAGTACCTATATATTAACCCAGGACTACAGGGTTATCCTTTAAGAGAAAGTTAACAATAGATGATAAAAATCCCAACTTAATGGATGAATTGGGGAGGTCAATTGACTTGGCAAAAGTATTCAACACCAGCATGTTTAAATAGCAAGCCCCTCCTTCGGAATTTAGCAATGTCACTAGGGTCTACACATCCCACACAGACTGGAACACCTGTTTATGCCTGACTTTTATTTGGGGCATGAATGGATGATTTCATCAATGTAGAAAGCCCCCCTCGCTAATACAAGAGTACTGGTACCTTCTCTAGCACTTCTGGTATTGGGGGGCTGCTGGGAGCACTGAGACGTTAGAAACCACACGGTCAGTATGTGTGAGAAGCTGGACTAGGTTTGTTCCTAATTCCAAGGAGAGCTTCTGCCCACTTGCCTCATCATGTATTATTCTGGTAATTTTTCTAAGTTTGGTTAAGGATAGAAAAGGGACCGGTTATTTCACAGATATGGGGAACTCGCCTTCTCTTTAGCTTCTTGTCACTGAGCTGTGAAGGGCCTTACCCACAGGCTCATCCAGACAGGGTGTGTCAGGGGTGGCCTTCTGAGCTCCTAGGCCAGCTCTCTGACCATTAAAACGAGCTAACTTTTTTATCAACATGAAAATTATCAAGGTGTTCTTTTTTATCAATAAACCAGTTTGTAGATTATAGTTTGTGTCATAATTTGAATATAGTATGATTTGAGAAATACATTTGCATGGACTATGTTATAAAAAAGGGGCAAGGAGAATACAATTTTTTTTATCTCCACCAAAATGAAGAGCTTTTTGCTCTGTGTGGCTGCTCATCTTATAAAACGAGGGGCTGGACCCTCCATCCCTGTGGCCCCCATCATATTTACTTTGAAAACCCAGCTTCTGAGGCAGCTTTTTTCCCCAAGCCCCGCCAGATGGCAGCATTCCCCAGGATGGCCTCCTCCAGCCAGTGCCCATTCTTTGCTACTTAACCTCCTGCTATAAATATCCAAATCTAATCACTCAGATACAGGAACTGCCAAAAGAGAGTACATCACTTCAAGGAAAATCAGTTTGTTTTTCACCAGCCTGCAACTGGGCTCAAAGTCTAGCCCAGAGAAAACAATTTAACAAAGATTTCACCATTGGCCAGGGCTCAACGTTTCCCTCACTCGGGGGATACACAAGCCAAACAAGGCAGAATGTCTGACCAATTAATTAGAACAGTCTAAAGGCCTCTTACAATAGAGACTGACTTCTTTGTTCCTTGGAAGGCCTTTGGGGGAGGTTATTCTGTGTTTGGGGGCGCCTGCACTTAAGCACAAAAGACCAATCGAAAGGGCTCCCAAATCTTGGTTTATCCTAGCTAATCAAAAGTGGACAGGACCAGTAAGCTCAGTTCCTCAGTTTGAAGGTAAAATACAGGGACACCCATGTACAGAGCAGTGTTCAAAAAACAGGTTTCCAGGAGACATCAAACCACAGAATGGAAGGAACTGTGTGTTCAAAATAGGCACATGAGCATTCAAGTCACAATCTCCCTGTGCCTCAGTTTCCTCACATTTAAAACGAAGAGATTAGACTAGGAAACCTCTGAAGTCCCTTCCAGCTAGAAAATCAGTGGTTTACCAAGTTGGATGCACGAGCTGACTCAGAGGTATAGGCTAACACCAGCAGTCCCTGATCCTGCACCTAGTCATTTGCTACAGCAGCTCAGCCCTCACAGATAATCCAGACCTGGCTCCACTCCGGGGCTCTTCTCCCCACCAAGGGAGCCCCAGAAGAACAGGCACAGCTGCCACAGCTGCCCACAGCCTTGGGGATTAAGTAGTCTATAGCCCTGTTCCCAAGAGCGCCACCCCATAGGACAACACAGAAGCCAATGATGAAAAGCACTGATCAGGGGCTACCCAGCTATCCATCTGGATCTACAGGGATTTTTGAGGGATTTTGGCAAGCTAAATAGCAATTAAAACCAATTACCAGGAAAACAAAACTAAAAACAAAGTCTTTGGATTGCTGCATTATCAAGTCTTAAGACTAAAAAATGTTAAAAGAATGAGGCATATTCAATCATGCTGCTCTCATTTCAAACTTCTCACTGTAGCTGAGAATAGAAAGGTTTTCGATATTATTAAATAAAACTTTATATGAATATTGTCATGTTTAAATCACATCCTTTTAATTTTGATTATTTTGATCTCTTAGTAATTTAGGTACATAATATATATACACTATTGGGGAGTAACTGGACATTTTCCTAACGGGGTGAATTATTATAACAGTTTGGGGTTGGCTTCTTTAGGTTTATAATCCCACATCCCTGAGGCACTTCATCTACTTTTCCCTCAACCAGATAGACCTAGAAAACATACCAGACTGAATTCTGGTCAGGAAAATTCAAGAAAAGCACAGTGAATCATTTTTCTAATGGAGGTTGACATTATGAGACAAAGATCTCTGGAGCTAGAATGGAGCAGTGGTGGGGGTGTGGTCGAAAATTTAGGAACTCTGCACAGTGTAATGATGAACCATCATACTACTGGAGGCCTGATGAAGCATCCCCCCCTGAGAGAGAGGTGAAGTACTATTATTTATCAAGCAGATTTTTAACAGGAAGGTTTTTTATTTTATTTAGAGTATTTTGGGGAGGGGGTACATTGGACTATAACTCTTCCTGCTCCTTTGCCATCATATTGACTCTGCCTTATGGCTCACTTTATTTTTAAAATTATTTATTTATTTAAATACATATTGCTTTATGAATCATGTTGGGAGAAAAATCAGAACAAAAGGAAAAGCCATGGGAGAGGAAAATAACAAAAAAAAAAAAAAAGGTGAACGTAACATGTGTTGATTTACATTCAATCTTCAAAGTTGTCTTCCTGGAGGCAGACGGCATTTTCTGTCCAAGGTCTATTGGGATTGCTTTGGATCACTAAACTAATGAGAACCACCAAGCCTTTCACAGTTGATTATCATATGTTTTTGCCATTATTGCATACCATAATGTATTCCTGGTTCTGCTTGTTTGGCTCAACATCAGTTCCTGTAAATCTTTCCAAGCCTTTCTAAAAATCAAGCTTGTTCATCATTTTTATAGAACAATAATATTTCATTACCTTCATATACCACAGTTTATTCAGCCATTCCCCAATTGATGGGCACCTACTTATTTTCCAATTCTTTATTACCACTATGGCTCACTTTAAAAGTGTTCCCTACACAATAATCTCAGGAGGTGATTAAAATATGATGATCCCATTTTAAGGACCAAATTTAAGGGAGCACAAAGGACCTGGCCGAGGCCAGTGCTAGTAAGAGACTAAGCTGAGATTTGAACCGAGTTTTCTAATTCCAAGGCTACCAGCATTCTTTACCCTATGAAGCAGTCAAAAAATGGGCAAAAGATGCCCGTGTAGGGCAGAGGACCCAGAGCTTTGTGAATAAATGACATTAACTGAGGCAAACACCTGACAAACTCACAAATATTGGTTGCTTTCTCCTTATGGGAGTATGGAACGTGGGACACTCTCATTGACCTCACAACAGGACTGCCTCAAAGCAGGCAAAGAAGGCCAAATGAGTGACAATGGCTTTCAGTCTCAGCCTGGTTTTCTCCCTCAGCGGGTGCTAGATCAATCAACCAACTGATCAATTGGGACTTCGGGAGTATTGGCAATAGGATTAGTGCCAGCAAATAGGCAGGCAGACTAAGAAGCAGGCATGGCTAATGGACTAAGATGATCTCATTCAATTAGATAAATCTCTGCTATAAAAATCCTCAAACAACAACTGCTTTCTTTAAAGACATCCTACCAGGTACTAGGGCAAGGTCCTGGAAATGTATACTCAATGAGAGGCAAGGTAGGGAAGTGGTGAGACCACAGGATTTAGCAGCAGCACACTCAGTCTTAGGATTCCATTTCTTTCACTTCCTATGTGACCTCCAAGTACCAATCACGTCTCTGGACCATAGATCTCTGCCCTAGAAAATCACACCAGGTCCATCTCGCCAGTTTGAAAACAAAGATTTGTTAAAAAGGAAATGAATATTAACTACTAAATCCCAGCAGGACAAAATAGAAAAAGAAATCCTGCCCAAATATATGTATGCGTGCATAAAATATATCCATGTGTATATGTTATAGTATATAGTTACATATCTAATAATACTTCTGATACATTTTATATGTTATCTATACACATACATGCATGAATATAAATATACATATATAGGCATATACACCTATTTCTTACATAAGAGAAGACACATCCAGGGCTTGAATAAGTGATATGAAAAACACTTTTTACAAAAATAAAGAAACAAAAACAAAAACAAACCCGAGATTGAATGCTGTGAAATCATGGCCAAGCTTGGCCTCAAGAGGAGATAAGAAGGAAATCACCTACCCTTTTCTGCAGAGTGGAATACTACATGGGATAGAATATTTTTTCAATGAGTTGTTTACTTTTGTTGAACTGGTTTCCAAACAAGATGGCTGTCTGAACAGATGCAGATCCCCCACACCACCAGCTCCTACTTAGCTACTCCAATAAAAAACTGGAATTTGCACCAGACACCATCCAACGAGAAACTACAAGTGATTTCTACTTCCAAACTGCACAAAAAGTTAGCCATCGGTCCAAGGGCAAATAGTCCAACAGCAAAATTGGCACCAGCACCAAGGTAGACAATTCAGAGGGCAGCCTAGCAGTATGATCCCAAACCACCCTGAGGTAGGGCCAGAGACACCAGAAATTTCTAAAGCACTGTAAAAGTCTATTACCAGGAACTAGAGGTCAGCACAGGAATCCAGGGGATGGAGGGAACCACCAAGCAGAGTCAAACCCTCAACAGATGAAGGAGCCTAGCTTTGGCACAACATCCCAATTCAAGAACTAAAGTTAGAGAGATGAGGAAAGCATGCTGCTACTCACTCATATCCAGAATTATTCTAGATGTAGAGATGTTCCCAAATTCATTCTAGATGGAGACAAAGTTTCCAATAACTTCAAGCAGACTCAAAAAGAAAACAATGAATTTTTTAAAAGGACTACGTGAATAGCAAGAAATGAAAGGATTTAAAAAATGAAAATCTGTGGAGAAAAAAATTGGAAAGAGAAAATGTTGCTTAGAACAGAAAATGGTAAATCTTGCCTAAGAAATGCATTCCCTGGAGCACTTAGGTGACATAATGGATCGAACACCAACCCTGGAGTCAGGAGGACCTGAGTTCAAACCCAAACTCAGATATTTACTAGCTGTGTGACCCTGGCAAGTCACTTAACTTTGCCTCAAAAAGAGGCAGATTCATTTTTTTTTAAAAAAGAAATACACTCCATGAAAATTAGAAGAGGAAAAAGCAGAAGTCAATGACTCCTTGAAAAACAAGTACTGGGTATTGTGTTTCCTTTCTCTGTTTTTTTTTTCTTATAGATAATAACTTTTCTTGCACAACAATAAGTGTGGAAATATGTATACATATATTCGACTTGTCAAGTATTTTAACATAATTAACATGTAGTGGATTTTCTGCCATCTAGAGGAGGAGTGAGGACTAAGGGGAAAAAATTTGTAACAGAAAGCTTTGTAAGGGTTAATGTTGAAGAATTACCCATACATATGTTTTGCAAATAAAAAGTTTTAATAATAAAAAAAGAACAAGTACTGGAACAAAATCCAAGATTGAAGACACAGAATGAAAATATACATTATTTAATATCAAACATAACTGACTTGGAAAATGTCAAGGAAAAAATAATTTATTTTTTAGATTGCCTGAAAACCATGGGTTTTTTTTTTTTTAAATCCTGGAAAGTTCAAGAAATTGTACATGAAAATTACCCAGATGTTAGAAACAGAAGAAAGTGAAGATGAAACTAGAACACCAATCACTTCCTGACATAAACCTCAAAAGGAAAAATTCCAGGACTATCATAGCCAAAACCCAGAGATCCTACACATCAAGGAAAAAATACTGCAAGGAGCCCCAAATAGCAAATATGAAAGGAGCCACAAAAGCAGGATCATCTAAGCCCTGGAAGATGCCATCATAAACAAGAGATCTAAAGGACCAAAAATATAGGTGTATTATCCCCCCCAAAAAAAAACAATCTTGAAAAGTTGAGTATTATCTTACAGATTAAAAGAAAAAACTGAAGCTTAATGTAGTAGAGGACTTTAGGGCTGAACTCTGAAATAAAAATATAGGAGTCCAGAGAAATCTAAGAAGGGAAATGCATTTAATCAACTGGAAAGAACTGAATGATAATGCAGTGCTAACATTTTAATCCATGTAGAAGAAACCAGGGTCCCTTCAGAACCTTAATACCTTCCAAAGGTATTGAAGGAGTTAAAATAAGAAAGGCAGAGGACTCTCGGAATGTGGATTAGTTCTATTCTGAGTGTTTGAAGAGGAGAAACAAGGGAGGACCAAAGGAAAAATACACTGGTGTAGAAAGGAGGAAGAATAGGGACAGAACTATTTCTCATCATCAGAATGCATGAGAAGAATATGCCAATTTGGAGGAAGGAGTGGAGACAGAAGACGTCAGACTAACCCCAAGAAAGGCTGAATGCACACACTAGCAGAGAAATACATCAAACTGACTGGTCAAACAAATGAAGATGGGCAAGTAGAGGAGGAGGGGTACTCATGTGGGAGTGAGCAAAACCAACTCCTGAATTTTTAAAAAGGAAGATGAAAAGAAAAGAACACAACGGAACAGGGATCTAAGGGGCAAACTATGAAGTGGGAAATGACTGAACAAATTGGGTTACATGAATGTAATGAAATATTATTATACTGACGAAAAATGAGTTCAAAGGATCCCGAGTAGCAAGAACCTTGAGAACAACTTCTAAAGCATAACACTAAAGAAAAACAATTCTGAAAGATGATTCATGCCTGATGGCCCCCTTCTCCAATGATGATGAAGCGTGTTCTCCACCTTTTGAGAGAGAGGCCATGGACTTGGGGTATAGGGTGTCGCAAGGGGCACACATTTTTGGATATGGCCTCTAATGGATTTGTGTTGCTTTACTAGACTTGGTGGTTACAAGGGTCTGCTTGTTTTATTCACTAAGTTTTTATTGGGGGGAAGGGAGGTTAGCAATAGTGATGCCAAAAAAAAAGTCATTGAAACCTTAAAAATAAACACCGAAAAGAAGGAAGTTCAGAAGGAAACACAAAATAGTATGGAAAGTAATATGTGGAATTTATCATATATATATTTAAAGTAAGGGTGAAATAGTCTCTGTTTCATATACAATCCTCCTTTTATGTTCTGCTGGGTATATGGAAACACTCAAGGTTTATTTGGCATTTAAATTCAGAATAAAAAAGTTAATTTAATTTGAAAATGATAGTAATGTAAAAATATCAGTAAAATTATTTTTAAAGAGATAAAAAGAGGATACAAAAGGGGAAAAAGAATAAAGTAAAAAAGGTGTATGGCAGAGAACAAAAGAACAATTTACAAGAAAGTAAAGAAAAGATGGACAGTTAGGAATATAATTTCATCTACTTATATATATACACATGTATATATATATACACATACATAAATAAATATTCATGTATCTTTCTTGATCTGGTAATTCATTATTATATATTTTGAATCCTTCCTGATGTTCTGCTAGGCTCGTGACAATGTTTTCTTTTGTTTTGTATTCCTTTTCTGCTTTTTTTCCTTATTTTTTTTAAATAAAATAAATTTTAAAAAATAAAAAAGTCATATAAATTGAGGGATATTAATTGTTTGCAGTCATGCTAAGGTAATAAAAACTACCACCACCAGGTACATTTAAAGAACTAGTCAATGGTGTCTAACTCAAATAGAAATGGGGTCAATAAACTGTCCATGAAGATCCACATGCACCACATGGATTTAATTTGAAAATCTGTTTTAATGTATTTTTATTTCTTTTATTAAATATTTTCCAAATCCATTTTAATCTGGTCCTAAACTCTAGACACCTCAGAAAACTAGATAAAATAACAAAATTCATCTGAAAGACAAGGTAAACGATCTTGATGAGGAAATGGGGGGGGGGAAGGAACAATAGAGACCCTAGCAGTACCAGATCTTGAGTTATATTGCAAAGAGTACTCATCAAAATAATTTGGTATTGGCCAAAAATTAGAAAAAATGTGTCAACAGAACAAATTAGGTACAGAGAACCCAAACTGTACCTAGAGACAAGCAAACACAGTAGCACAGTGTTAATAAGCCCAAATACAACAGCTAAAGCCATAAGAGCCCCTAACTATTCCACAAAAACTACTGGACCAACTAGAAAACAGTCTGCCACCACATATCACTTTAAACTCCAAATGAGAATATGATTTAAACACATGAGCTCAGAGTTAAAAAGTGAACTTTTGATTTCATTGGTATGGGTGGCTTTAAAGTTTCAGAGAGAAGGGTAGTAATCATTGATTTTAGAAAAAGTTAAAGCCAAAATGGATTTAATCAAAAGAAAAAAAAACACAAGGAAGCTACATTATGCCAGCCTTATCAATCAATATTGCTTTAGAGTATTTAAAATAAGTAGTTAGCATAAGGCTGGAATATTGCTGTGGTGTAGGAAATGAATTGGTAGATTTAGAAAAATAGAGAAATAATTGGACTCATGAAAGAAGACGTCATCCACTTTCAGAGAAACAGGAAAAACAAATGTAGGAAACCTTATGTAGATGTATATGAAAGTGTGTATATATAGTGTGTGATTATACTTGTCTATGCATATGTATGTGTATGTATATATAAATATATTCATGCTAAACTGTTGCCTTCTTGGGGGAAGTAGAGGGTAGGAAGGGGAAAAAAAGAGTAAGTTCAAAGTGCATAGCAGAGAACAAAAGAGATGGGCAGTTTCGAACAGTGTGTATTATACAGGCTTTCTTGAAATGGAAATTTATTGTCTCATATTTTGAATTCTTACGTTCTCTCTCTCTCTCTGTGTGTGTGTGTGTGTGTATGCATATATACACATATATGGCAAAGTTTTTTTCTTTTCCTGTTTCTTTTTCTATTCAGTATTTGTTTTAAATAAATAAAATTTAATTTAAAAAAAGAAATGGAAAAAATAAAGTATTAGAAAGTTGCCCAGAGTGAAGAGAGGCTAATTGTCTTGTCCAGAGTCTCACACAGCCAGGATGGCTTGGTTTGAGGAAGGATTTGAAGCCAGGATTGCCTTACTTGGTGGTGACTGGCTCTCTGTCCTTCTCCCCATGTTGCCTTTTTATCAAAATCTCTTCTACCATATCAAACAAATTTGAAGGGAAGAAAATACCACATGGAAAAAAATGCTCCAAATGACTAATAGTGAGACCAGTACAAATCAAAATACTTCTGAGGTTCCACCTCACACCCATGAGACAGAAAGATGGATCAAATGGCTAAAGGGGCCAAGTGAGAAGAGGCTGGCACATGCCCTGCTGGTCTCAGGAATTGGCTTGACCATTCTGAAAGGCAATTTGCTTTAAATTTTTTTTTATTTTTCCAAAAAGTCACTTAGTTGGGGGCAGCTAGGTGGTGCAGTTAATAGAGCACCAGCCCTGAAGTCAGGAGGACCCGACTTCAAATCTGGCCTCAGACACTTAACACTTCCTAGCTGTGTGACCTTGGACAAGTCACTTAACCCAAATTGCCTCAGCAAATAAATATTTTTTTTTAAAAAAGTCACTCAGTTGTACATACCCTTTGACAGGCAATACCACTAAGCATAAACCCCAAAGAGATCAAAGACAGGAAGGAAAGATTCCATGTATTCCAGAATAAAGACAACAGCCTTCATGTGGTACAGAGTGGGTACTCATCACTTGGGGAATGGCTAAACACATTGTGTTCTTTGGACAGAATGGAGGATTTTATCATTGATAAAAAGCCAAATTTAGAGAACCGTGGCTAGGCTTATGGGAACTCTAGTAAAGCAAAGTGAGCAGAACCAGAAGCACTATTTAACTGAAAGCATTTAAGTGCTTGCTGTATACAAAACAAAACATTGGGGATACGAGAAAAGACAATACCCATGGAAGGTATGGAAGGGGACAGCGGCAAAGCAGATGCTGATATGCTTCTTCTTCAATAGCATTGCCTCTGATCCGATTAGACGTGTTGACCACTTGGCAGGGCCAGGCACTTGGGTGGCAAAAACAGGCACATGTGGGTAATACACTAGGTGAAAGCTATGAATATTCTCAGTCACTCTTGGCCCATTCTTCTTCTGGGACCATCTATGCTTTGCCAGGTAATGTTTTTAATCTCAAAACATAGAAATATCTATTAAATAAAAAAAAAACCTCAACTCTCATGTTTAAACTTTGTTAGCTGGTTATTAGAAGATAAGCTTTATTAACATTTGTTGATGGATCCTCTTCAAGACTCTCCAGGGCCCTTCCTGTTTGGCCTCTGGAAGCTGTCACCTAGCCTATTGGGGGGCCTACTGAGGAACTTTGAGGCAGGCCAAGGAGAAAAAGCACATCATTCTCCTGGCTTACCAATACTTCCCCCCTCCATTTACTAACTCAGTCTCTAGTATTTAGATAACTTGGAAAGACTCAAGAAGGCCTATCAATGAGATGACCAGAGCCGACTTCAGAAGGTACTTGCTTCCCAGGCGTCAGCAGAGAATGAAATCCACTTCCAGCCACAGTCCATTCATTCTGCTTGATCAGACTTACTTGCTACAAGAGAACTTCCATTTGTTATGGGGACTAAATGAGATTAGGCCACGGGTAAAATGCTTTGCAAAGCCTAAAAGGCTAGAGCCATGTTAACTATTATTATTGGAGTTGGTGGGTGGCGGGAAGGATGCCAGAGGCCCCAGGAAACATTTTAAATAAGACACAAAAGAAAGCAAAAAGTCATTCAATTTTGTTACATTTTTTAAAAAATACCAACCTGGATAGAAGGGAGGCTCAGCTTCATATGACACTGAAATATTGGTATTTATTAAGTTTATGATAAAAAAGACATTTTTAAAAAGAGAGAGAACAGGGTGTTTTAGAACTTTACGGACTTACTTCAATCCACAGATCTGTGATTTCAGACTTCTCGAGTCGATGAGGCTAAAAACAAAATTCTCACCCTTGGGATGGCAAGTCTTTCTGAGCTGGATCCCAGTGACATAGAACCTTCACAGGCCCCAGATCCAAGCCCCTCCAACCCAGCAGGCCCAGTGCCCCACTGGCTTAGCCATCGGGAGGCTCAGGCACTAGGAAAGGACTTAAGTGAAAGACAAATATAATTTGGTGGAATTAATAGTGACAAAATTGGACTGATATGAACAGCCCAGATTTGATTTGGTCTTCATTTTACTCTTCAATACTTAGATTCATTCTAGAATTAATTTCATTAACTAACAAGACAGAAAGCACATAGTTTTTCTCCTACAAATAAATACTTTTTTTCAGTCTCTGCCTTCATCCCCTCCCCTGGCCAAGAACAAGAAGCAATTCTAACCTATGGAATGTCGGACAGTTTGGGACGGTGTTCCACAGTAACCTAGCATGTATGTGCCCGAACGGGAACTGGGAAAATACCAGCAGGGTTATAACACTGTGTTTGTGGATAGGGGAGCCATTCTGGCATAAACCCCAAAAGGAAATGGTAATAGGCATGAGGCTTGGGCTCTGTGCCTCCTGGAGTGAGTAGGGAGACTGTGCAGCACATAGACAGTGGCACCCACGTAAGAGCTTCCAAGAGATTTGGTGGGCAAACTGGGGCACAGGGAAAAGCTTGGTTTGTTCAAAACTGTTCTGACTTGTCCCATACTACTCTCCCCTTATCCCCCGTCCCATACTCCGAACCTGACTTTGGTAGCTTATTGCCTTCTCTGAGCCTGCTTCCAAATCTGTAGAATGAGAGAGGGAGCCATACCAAATGATCCCCAAGGTCCCTTCTAATGGGGGAAGTTCTGTAATCCTTGTGAGCAAGTCACACTGAAGGTCAATAATATGTTAAGAACCAGCCTGAGACCACCATACAATAGAGGAGAGGGGGCTACCAAAAGTACTAAGTACCTTCTTCTCTGTGCCTGGTATCATGCCAGGTGACAAGACACCGAGACAAAAATAGTCCCCACTTTCCAGGAGTTTACATGGTCTCTTGCTGGAGACACGTACATCAACAAATGTTTGCAAAATCATGAGGTATGAGGGGGCCAGAGAGGGGGTATGGTTGATTTTTTTTGGACTCCAAGGGAAGACAACATTGATCCCTATGAAATTCTGCCTAAGGAAGTACCAACAGCTGGGAGAGCTCACAAATGGCTTCAAGAAGAAGATGGTTTTCGGGCTGGCCTTTCAAGTTCGCTAGAGGATTCTAAGAGGAATTGCAGCTGGTCTGGCAAGCCATCTGGTGGTACCCGGGCAGCTGGCTTCAGTACCCTCTGGCTCTGAGGCCCAGCTCTCACATTACAGTGCTCTCTGCCCTACCTCGATCTTGGCTCTGGAGAAGTATGCAGGGTGGATTCTAGCTCATTTCTTGGGCTAAGAGTTTCCCAGAGCAATCATACATGTGTTAGTTAACACATGCAAATTTAACCACACAGGCCCTTTGGGACTTAGAAATGACTTAACCCCTGGGTTCTTTGAAGCACCAGCACAAAAGAAACTCTGATATATTGTCTATAAATGAGGCATCTGTTTTGGGAGCCCTTAGAGTGAGTGAGCGTAGACAGATTCACTTTGACTTGGATTCAAGGTCGGCTTTTGCTATCTACTCCCTAGCAAGATCTTAATCAAATTCCCCTCTGCACTCTGGATGTCAGTATCTTCATTTGTAAAACGAAGTGCTTAAACTGGCTTGTCTCTAGGTCCCGCATAAGTCTCTAGGTCTAATACTGTATGAGCTATGGTAAAGGTTCCCTTCAATTCTACGACCATCTATGACTTTTTTAAATGATGCTGTAGAAAAACTTAGCAAACTGCTAGTTGAAGTCATTCCCTAAGCTTTAAGAATTGGGCCAATAAACTAGTACAAAGACCTGGGGAGTAAAAGTTAAGAAATGGTTAAACTGATTTTTTTTGGGGGGGGGAGAAGGAATACTAGACTTGAATTCTCCTTTGCCGCTTCCAAGGTGTGTGACCTTGGCCAAGTCCCTGCATTGCTACCTCCCTCCATTTTCTTCCTATGGAAAATAGGGAGAATGTTTATAGAACTGAACAACCTGGAAAGAAGGTTGTGCAAAACTGGGACTAGGAAACCATAAAAGTCTAGGGAAACTGCTTTGATTGACAAGAGAGGCAGTCTATCTAATCTCTGGGAAAAGGGTGACCACCAAGGTGCAGCCTTTTATGCTGAAGCACGGGGCTGGGGTCTAGAGCTGGGAAGGACCTCATTTTACAGAGATTGACTGATTTGTAACAAAACTGGGACTAAAGCCAGTTTCTCTAACTCCAGAGGCTCTGCCCTTGCCAAACCCCCAAACTTTTCTTTTGCTCACCTCCCTCCATAGCCACAAATCGGATATACTTGAGCCTCTAGGCTCAGTAAAAGTTAAAATTCGTTCTGCTGTCAATTGACATTCAGATGGGCAGACAAGCATAAAAACAATCTGAACCAGAGTTGGGCGCCAAATAAACTCACTGCTCAAAAAGGGTGATTATTGATCACCAACCAACTCTAGTTGCCTACCTCTTCATTTCTGTGTGTGCTCCAGCTGTTAACCTGGCACCTGACTGTTCTGAAACTGGAAGAAGGGGCCTAATTCTGGCTCACATAAGGGCTGAGCTGGGCACTTTCTAAGGCCCAGAACAACCTGGAGTTGGGTGATCGAAGCTGAGAAAGCTGCCTTACTAGACAGAGGCATTGGGTTATGTCAAGAAAAGATGGGAATGAGAAAAGCCTTCTGAGGAACTTTAGTTCGGCAATTCTACAGTTTGGCAATAATTAGGAGTTTCAAAGAGTCCCTGTGTGTGGGGGGAATAATGGATTTCTACAGAATGTGCTCTTCAGACCTCAGTGAGGTAGGAGGGAAGGGGGGAAGAACTTGTCTTCAAATATTTGAAAGGCTCCGCCTTGTGCTTGGCCCCAGAGGGCAGACAGAATGCCATAAAATTAGCAAAAAGACCAAGCAGAACAAGCTGTCCACCTGGGGGGGGGGGCAGCTGAGTTCCAAGACAGTCAGTGTGCCAGGCACTGTGCTAAACTTGGCAAGGGGAAGGGAAGCTAGCTGATCAGTCAACAAACACCAAGCATTTATTAAGAGGTTTCCCAAGTTCAAAGTTTGGGGACAAAAAGCAACAAGTTTCTTCCCTCAAAAAAGTGTCACCTGTGGAACACGCATCAGGCTGGGCAGGAAGGAGTCTGAAATTCATTTCAATTTGACAAACTTAAATTCTATCAATATTATAATTAATCATTTAATATTAATAATTTAACAACAAATACAAGTTATTTAATAACATTGAGTTATAGTAAAGAAACAAATTATTAAAGAATAATGCATTATTAAATGTTTACTATACACAGAAGTTACACAGTACCAATGGGGAAAAAGTCCCTCCCCCTTCAGATATCCTTCCAATAGAATATAGACTACAGCCTTCTACACAGATAAGTAAATATGTAGAAAGGAACCTGAAGAAAAATAATGCTAATTATTGGGGGGGGGCTCAGGAAAGGCTTCCTATAGAGCTGGAAAAGGATCTCAAGAGGTCATCGAGTAATTTTTTATTTTCTCTTATTTTTACATGGGAAAACTGAGGCTCAGGTAAGTAAAGGGACTTCGACAAGGTTACATTTAGCATCCCATGTTTAGAATTGAAAGAGACCTAATAGTCATCTAAATCTAATCCACCTTAATTTATTTTATATAAGAAACCGAGGCCCAGAGATGTAAAAGTGATTTAGCAAGGTGACAGGTGATAAACTGAGCCTACAAGGGAGATGGGACATTTAAATGGCAAGGGGCCGAGAGGGACATTTGGGGGGGGAGTTGCATTAGCAATTCCAGTTTCAAAATTCTATAATCCTGAGGTCATTGGGATAAGAGGGAACAAACAGCCAGTTGCAGAAGAGAAAGCAAACTCTCCAACAAGTCAATAAATGGGGGGGTGGGAAGAGGGGGAGCACGGCTTCAAATATAACAATCTTTCAGGCAAGAGCAGTGGGCTCCCCAAGCCGGCAAGGAAAGCTACCAGAAACTTGCCCACCTTGCCAAATCTCTTTGGCAAGATCGGACCCTTGCACACTGCTACCCCAGTTTGCAGGCAGTGAAGCCCTGCAAACCCTTACAGCCAACAAGAGCTTCTCCCCAAACTCTCGCCCTTCCCCCAAACAAAGCCAAAATGCCTCCGGCCAGCAGAAGCGATCCTGTCAAATTTGGCGGCTACAGAAGTCACCTCCTCGACCCCGCCCCGATACTCTTGTGCCCCCTCCAGTTCTCGCCAGAAGCCGCTTCCTTAAACTCTTGTCCTGAAGAGTCTAGCAGGTAACCACAAAGCCCCGTGCGCCTCCTGCTGCCCCGCCCTGCCTCGTGCCGCCCCGCCCTGCCCCGCCCTGTCTCGTGCCATCTAGTGTGGAGCCTTCGTGCCTTCCCGCCTAGGCCCCTTGGCCTGCCCCCCAGCCGCCCCCGGGCCCTCCTTCCTGCCTCCTGCCAGCGCTGTTGTTGTTGCTGCCGCCGCCCCCCTCCCCTTTCACCTCAGGAAAAGTAGCAAACTCTTTGAGCAAATAATCACCTCTAAACTCTAGCGCCTCATTTTCCAGGAGTCGCCCTCTTGCAGATAATAGTCACCCCCAAATACATCTGCCTTAAATTCTGAGGTAATAGTTCCCGAACTCCCTCCTCGCACTCGCCCCCCCAAAAAAAAAACTCGCACCGACTCTAAAAAAAAACATCCCAGAGCAGTCACTTCCCAATTTTCCCGTCCTACCAACTTGGGGAAAAGTAGCTCCTCCAAAATCTCTCCCTCACCCAAAAACTCCTTGGGGCACAAGTAGTCACCTCCTAACTTTCCCGTTCCGTAAACTTTTATAAAGCCAGAATAAGCCGCCGCGCCCCCCCCCCCCAAGCTTGGAAAAACTTCTCCCGTTCTGCAAAACCACTGGAACAAGAGTAGCCCGCCAACTCCCCCATCCCGCAAACTCCTTGAGGGGACGGTGGCTCTCCCACTTGGAAAAATTTTCTCCCCCTTCAACTTTCCCACCCGGGAAGCTTCTTAGTGCAAGAATAGCGCCTCCCCCCAACTGCCCCGCCTCACAAAACTCCTTGGGTAGCATCCCCCACTTTCTCGTCCCGCAACTCTTCGGGGAAATAGCCCCCCCCCCAAAAAAAGTTTCCTAATGCCGTAAAAACTCGAGCAGGAGTAACTTTACCCACGGCAAATTCTCATTAGCAATATTCTGCACTAAGTCTCCCGCCCCCCCCCAAAAAAAAAAACTTCTGTGGGGCGGGAGCCACTCCCCTCTAAACTCAATAGGGCAAGGACCACCCATCCCGGCAAACTTGAGCGCAACCAGAGATCTCAGGGGCCCCCCTAAGGTTGGCTTCGGGCACTTCGGGCAGCACGAGGGGAACGCCCCCGCCCTCCCGGGCCCAAAACGGTGTCGCCTCAGAGGAGGCCGAGAGCCACGGGGAATGTGGAGCGGGAAGAGGGGCGCATGCGTATCCCGGGGAGCCGGAGCACGGCCCACTCCCCACGCACCCAGGCCCGCGAGGCATCCAGCAGCGCCTGGCGCTCTGACACCTCACAGAGCCCAGGCCCCCCACTCGCGCCCCAACCCACTCTCGCCGCGCACGCGCAGCCACCCTGGCCCTTACCGGGTTCCAGCCGATCACGTCGTCGGTGGTCGAGTCGTCGACTAGAGTCCACAGCTTGCCCAGGAAGCCGGGCACCACGGATGAAGCCCCCTCCATGACGCTCAGAGCCCGACCGGGATGAAGAGCCAGAAAAAGCTGCGCAGCCGAATGCTGAACTCCGACAACTGGGTAAGAAGCGCGAGGCTGTATAGGGCAAGCCAGCCTCTAGCCCCGCCCCACTCTTTGGGGGCGGAGTCCCGAGCCCGAACAAGAACTCCGATTGGTGGCTGGACAGGACACGTTACCGCTGGGGCAGGGAGACACGTGACCTCGAGGCACGCGTAGGGGGGAAAGCTAGGAAAGGGCAAGATGCTGGGGGGGGGGGGTGGGGGGGGAGAGGGGGGCGTGCCCTTGCCCTTGGTTTTTGTGCTCTCTCGGGGCCCCACCTGAAACCTTCAATCTTGGCTTGAGGCGAGTTAACCCTTGGTGGGCTTAGCAACCCCCAGACCTCGACTTATAGTAGGAGTTGTAACCTTGTGAACTGGGGCAAGCCTGTCATTTAGAGCTGCCGAGGGTCTGTGGAAATCCCCCTTGTGTGATTACCTTACTTTTGTTGAGGAAAGACCTGGAGACGCTCGAGCTGAAATGACTCGACCAAGATCACACAGATTAGGCGCCAAAGACCAATTCTGAAAGCAGGATCTCTGATCTCAGATCCATTATCG
Source organism: Myrmecobius fasciatus (assembly GCA_023553655.1). NCBI lineage: Eukaryota > Metazoa > Chordata > Mammalia > Dasyuromorphia > Myrmecobiidae > Myrmecobius > Myrmecobius fasciatus. The sequence goes on along the minus strand of JAJPUD010010532.1, from coordinate 3,801 downwards.
ATAAAAGTTCATGGAAGGACAGTCTGCCGGGACCTTAGGGATCATCTATCCAAATCCACAGATCCCCCACCCTTTCTAGCCCACTTCCCTTTGCCTCGATTTGAGTAAACTTCAGAGCACCCCCGATTCAATATAAAATAAAATAAAGTTCAGAGTTTACTGTGCATAAGCACAATAGAAATCAAATAGAGACCAATTAATGGTGGGTGCTTAATCCGATGCCTGTTAATAAAATCAACATAGAATCATACAGTGATTTACCGAATCTTCCCATACCATTCTTCTCCCACCCACTTCCTCCATTCTCCAGGTTGGAGACCTCTGATCAGACCCAGCCCTTCCTCTCTTTTTGGGAAGGGGGAGGAATAGCCTAGAACTTATGTTAGAACATATAACATGGGCGATTAACTTTAACTGTTCATCTCCCAAGATACTCTTTTGCCTCAGCACTGGCTATCCTTCCCCACCTTCAAGACCTTGACATGCAGTTTCCCTGCTTTCCTGGCTTCCTCCAACTCTTAAATAAAATCGCCCCTTTCACAGGAAGCCTTCCCTAACCCCTCAGAATCCTAGTGCCTTCCCTCTGTTGATTATTTCCTATTCCTGATTTACTTTGTATATATTTATTTGTTTGCATGTTGTTCTCCCCCAGGAGATTGTGCTTGGTGCATAGTGGGCACATGATGAATACATGTTTACTGATTGACTTGGTACTACCACAGTATCTGGAGGTAGCCAGGCTTGACCCTAGGGTGGAGGGGGAAGAAGCTCCTGGCCTAGCTGGGAAGACAAAAAACCATCCCCAGGAGCATAGTTGCATTAGCAAGGGTGTCCAATGCCAGATTGTAGTGTTGCAGACTGTGAGGGCGCTGGAGACCATCCAGTGGAGCAGCCTCTCTTAGCCTAGGGCTTCTTCAATTTTTTTCTACTCTTGACTCCTTTCCTCTGGACAAATTTTTCTAAGACCTTGGGTATATGGGTTGATCAAATAGACATGCAAATCAAATATTTGCTGATAATAAATCATAAAGAATTTTTTTCAAACCAATTCTTTGGTCTACAATCATTTTACCATTTGTTAAAGACAAAAGCAAATTTGCCTCCTAATGAGATGGATAGATTTGTCCTTTTTACATAAAGAATTAAATCTTGGCAGAATATTTAATTTCTTTTACTGTTGTCAAATTTTTCAAGACCCTCCCCATACATTCAGTTACACCATCCCATTGGGGTCTCCATCCACAGTTTAAAAAGCTTTGATTTAGGAGATGGATACAATAGTATTGGAGTCAAAACCATTTGTCTTCCAGTCCTACCTGGGACAGTTTATAGGAGCTGAGAGCCTGTGGGCAAGTCCCTTGAATCCCTTCATGTGGCAGACAAATCAGTGCAGGGATTTCTATTCTGAGAGTTTCCTACAGGGATAGAATCACAGATCTGGAACACAAAGAAAAAAATGGCAAAGTTTAGGGAGGCGATTGTCTCAGTAATACTTAAGGGTCTTCTCCATGCCCTTTTTTCCTGGAATAATATTAGTAGTAACAATATAATATTGGTGTCTGATTCTTTGTGCCTCAGCGGACCATACTGTTTATGTGGTTTTCTTGGCAAGATGCTAGATAGAACGTGTTGCCATTTCCTTTGCCAGTGGGTTAGGGCAAAAAGAACTTGTGACTTGTTACACAATTAGTAAGTGTCTGAGTCTAGATTTGAACTCAAGTTTATCTTGACTCCAGGTACAATGCTTATCTATTGAGCCACCTAATTGCCTCCAGTAAGGACATGACAAATAACAGAGTTCTTCAAAGTTTACAGAATGCTTTATACACATTATCTCATTTATCTTCATAACAGCCCAAGGAAGTAGGTGCTATTAATAGTCCCATTGTATAGGTGAAGAAATTGAGGCAGACAGAGCTTGCCCAAGGTCATAGAACTGGTCACTGAATCTGAATTTGAATCCAGACCTTTCTGACTCCAGAACCAGTGCTGTGAATTGTTGTTTGACTCCATCCCCTTTCTCCCTGACTTTCCTGCCCAAAACACTCTTCCCAGGCCAGCACTCTTCTATGTGTGTTCTCTTCCTGGATTAGGGTACATGCCCCTTGAAGCAGGGATTGTCTTGGTTGCTTGTATTGGGGGGAGAGGGGAGAGAGGGCCATGGATATCCTGTCTCCCGATTCTGATGACCCAAGGAATTTCCCCCAGCATCTCTCAGTCTAGCACACGCTCTCATCCTGTCCCCAGTGGAAAACCTCCCCTCTCCCCATCACATATTTTAGCATTATCTCTCTCTGACCAGTTAGAACAAGGGTATAAATGACACAATTCAGGCCAGTTCCATTGATCTTGTGATGGAGAGAGCCATCTATACCCAGAGAGAGGACAGTGGGAACTGAGGGTGGTTCACAATATAACATTCTCACTTTTTTGTTGTGGTTTGCTTGCATTTTCTCATTTTTTTCTGGTTTGATTTGATTTTTCTTCTGCAGCAAGAGAATTGTATAAACATGTATGCATATTTTAGATTTAACATATATTTCTACCATGTTTAACATATACTGGGCTACTTGCCATCTGGGGGAGAAGGTGAGGGAAGGGAGGGAAACTGGAACACAAGGGTTAATGTTGAAGAATTATCCATGTATGGTTTTTTTTTTTTTTTTTTTTTTTTGCTGAGGCAGTTGAGGTTAAGTGACTTGCCTGAGGTCACACAGCTAGGGAATGTTAAGTGTCTGAGACCAGATTTGAACTCAGGTCCTCCTGACTTCAGGGCTGGTGCTCTATCCACTCCACCACCTAGCTGCCCCCATGTATGTGTTTTGAAAAGTAAAAAGCTTTAATTAAAAATGGGGGAAAAAGAACAAGGGTATATTGTATATTTGTGTTTCTCCCCTACATCTGGAGATGTTTCTAGATCCTCTCTTATCTCAATTAAATCCCCTGTGACTGGGAACACCTCCTTCTTTCTGCCTCTTGAAATCCAGCTCTTCCATCCAGGGTCCCCTTGAAGTGCCCTTTTCCCTCATCTTCTCTTCTACCCCCCAATTGTTAGTACTCCTATTTTAATGAAGTTTCTCTTAGCATTTTCTTTCCAGCTCTCCTTTGCAGTGGCCCTGCTCTATTTTATATTAGTTGTTTCCATAAGTATCTTATGCCCCCATTTAGACTCATCTCTAATATTACTTCATAAGGCTTGTCCACCCATATCCTGTCCCCAGCCATAAAGCCTTCCCTTGCCTTCCATCCCCCAGTATGAGTGTCCTATGTACAAATCACATTAGAATGGAAGTTACTTAAGGATAGGAACACCTTTTTTTTTTTCTTTGTCCCTCCAGCTTCTAGCTTGAAACTCAGGACTTACTAATTTAATAAATCCTTGTTAATTCTTTGATTTTTTTTTGCATTCTCATGTCCTAGTACAGAGCCTTGAATAAAAATAAATATCTGAATGTAATAGTTCACTTTCCTATATATTCCTCTTTTCTTTGTATTTAGAATGAAATTTTTTTTTATTAAAGCCTTTTATTTGTATAACATATATATGGGTAGTTTCCCAACACTGATCTTTACAAAGCTTTCCATTACAAATTTTACCCCCAGTCCCCTCCCCTCCCCTAGATGGCAGGAAGTCCACTACATGTTAATAATGTTGAAATGCTTGAGAAGTTATGCAAGAAAAATCCTATCTACAAGAAAAAAAAAAAAGAAAATCAGAGAAAGGCAACACAATGCAAGCAAATATCAATAGAGAGCATGAAAATGTTACGTTGTGGTCCATATTTCATTTCCCTCTCTCTG
>JAJPUD010010531.1:7317-61123 GCA_023553655.1 Myrmecobius fasciatus | reverse complement strand
TAAAAAGTTTTTGTACAAACAAAACCAATGCAGACAAGATTAGAAGGCAAGCAATAAATTGGGAAATCATCTTTACATTTAAGGGTTCTGATAAAGTCTCATCTCTTAAATATATAGAGAATTGTCTCATATTTATAAAAATTCAAGCCATTCTCCAATTGTTAATTGGTCAAAGGATATGAACAGACATTTTTCAGAGGATGAAATTAAAACACTTTATAGTCATATGAAAAGGTGCTCCAAATCACTATTGATCAGAGAAATGCAAATCAAGACTGTCCTAAGGTACCACTAAACACCTGTCAGATTGGCTAAAATGATAGGAAAAGTTAATGTTGAATGTTGGAGGGGATGTGGGAGGGCTGGGACACTGATGCATTGTTGGTGGAGCTGTGAACGGATACAGCCATTCTGGAGAGCAATTTGGAGCTATGCTCAAAAAGTTATCAAACTGTGCATACCCTTTGACCCAAGAGCATTTCTATTGGGCTTATATCCCAAAGAAATCATAATGGAAGGAAAGGGCCCCACATGTGCAAGAATGTTTGTGGCAGCCCTTTTTGTAGTGGCTAGAAACTGGAAATTGAATAGATGCCCTTCAATTGTAGAATGGCTGAATAAATTATGGTATATGAATATTATGGAATATTGTTGTTCTGTAAGAAATGGCCAGCAAGACGATTTCAGAGAGGCTTGGAGAGACTTACATGAACTGATGCTGATTGAAATGAGCAGAACCAGGAGATCATTATACACGGCAACAAAAGTAGTATATGACGATCGATTCTGATGGACATGGCTCTCTTCAACAATGAAAAGTTTCAAACCACCTCCAATTGTTCACTTAAGAAAGCCATAAACACCCAGAGAGGGATGTGAAATGTGGACCACAACATAACATTCTCATACTCCTTGATTGATGTTTGCTTACATTGTGTTTCCTTTATCTGATATATCGTTTGTATAGATAAGATTTTTTTTGAACAGCAATGATAAGTTTGGAAATATGTATACATATATTCGATTTGCCAATATTTTAACATAATTAACATGTAGTGGATATCCTGCCATCTAGGGGAGTGGTGGGGAGTTGGGGGGAAAAAATTGTAACAGAAAGCTATGTAAGGGTTAATGTTGAAGAATTACCCACACATATGTTATACAAATAAAATAAAAAATTAAAAAAAAAAGAAAACCAGATAGATAGCCTTGACAATATTAAGTTAAAAATTTTTTGTACAAACAAAACCAATGGAGTCAAGATTAGGATGGAAGCAATAAATTGGGAAATCATCTTTACATTTAAGGGTTCTGATAAAGGTCTCATCTCTAAACTATATAGAGAATTGTCTCATATTGATAAAAATTCAAGCCATTCTCCAATTGTTAAATGGTTAAAGGATATGAACAGACAATTTTCAGAGGATGAAATTAAAACTATTTGTAGTCATATGAAAAGGTGCTCCAAATCACTATTGATCAGAGAAATGCAAATCAAGACAACCCTGAGGTACCTCTACACACCTGCCAGATTAGCTAAGATGACAGGAAAAGTTAATGATGAATGTTGGAGGGGATGTGGGAAGGCTAGGACACTGATGCATTGTTGGTGGAGCTGTGAACGGATACAGCCATTCTGGAGAGGAATTTGGAGCTATGCTCAAAAAGTTATCAAACTATGCATACCCTTTGACCCAGCAGTGTTTCTATTGGGCTTATATCCCAAAGAAATCATAAAAGAAGGAAAGGGCCCCACATGTGCAAGAATGTTTGTGGTAGCTCTTTTTGTAGTGGCTAGAAACTGGAAACTGAATGGATGCCCATCAATTGAAAAGTGGCTGAATAAATTATGTTATGTGAATGTTATGGAATATTATTGCTCTGTAAGAAACGACCAGCAGGACGATTTCAGAGAGGCCTGTAGAGACTTGCATGTAGTGATTCTGAGTGAAATGAGCAGAACCAGGAGATCATTATACACGGCAACAACAATAGTAGATGACGATCAATTCTGATAGACATGGCTCTCTTCAACAACGAAATGTTTCAAACCACTTCCAGTTGTTCAGTGAAGAAACCCATATACACCCAGAGAGAGGGATGTGAAATGTGGACCACAACATAACATTTTCATACTCTTGATTGATGTTTGCTTATATTGTGTTTCCTTTATCTGATATGTCTTTTATATAGATACGATTTTTCTTGCACAACAATAAGTTTGGAAATATGTATACATATATTAGATTTGCCAAGTATTTTAACATAATTAACATCATAAAGAACCCATTCCAAAATGGGGCGGGGCGGGGAGCTGGGGGGGGGAAATATGTAACAGAAAGCCAGGTAAGGGTTAATGTTGAAGAATTACCCATACATATGTTTTGCAAATAAAATAAAATTAAAAAAAGAAATAATAAATATATACTTAGTGCTTTGAAGCATTTTAAAATTTGTTCTTTATGAATGTTAATATTTTAATAGATTTTGAATATTTAAAATTGATTTATAATTTGTATATATATGAATGATGACATAAGCCATGATTGTGAAAGAATTCATAAGCACTGCAGGTAAGAATATATCTCCGAAAATAGAAAGCATTCCTGTTTTGGGGATCTCTTAAGTAGTTTTATTTATTTATAATTTATTTTATTGATTATCTCAGTAACTTAATTTTGTTATCAAATGTCAGAGGTTATAACATATATTCAAAATGAAAAATACACTAGTTTTAAATTTATAACTAGAGATGTTTTCAGATAAGACAGTGAAATATAATTTTTTTCATCATAGGAGAAATTTTATGAAGCCAAAACTGTTCATTTTGTCTCCTTTGACCCTTTCTCTCTTTTGCTTGTCATGACTTCTTCCCCTATTTATACAAGGAGCAGTTAATTTCTTCCATGTGCCTCTCTTTGTGAAGTTAGCCTTCAAGTTCATGGAATATACCCATTTACAGCTTGACTTTGTCTTTTCTGTGAAATATTGTTCTAACTAGGCTACTTGCCATTTTTCATACAGTTTGTATTGAATAGTGAATTCTCCCATAGCTAAGATCATTTACTTTCTCAAATATGTAGATACTGTTTGCTTTTGCTTTTGCTCCTGTGTATTTTGTACCTGATTGGTTCCAGTAATCAGTCTTTCTTTGCCAGTGATAAATTGCTTAATGATATTGGTCTTGTAATGTAGTTTTAGGATCTGATACTGTTAGGGCCCATTTCTTCCCATTTCTACCATTAATTTCCTTGGTATTTTCAGTTTTTGTTCATCCAGATGAATTTTGTTATTTTTTTTTAACTTTCTCAGAAAAGCCTTGGATATTTTGATTTGTATGGCACTGTTAGTAAATTACTTAAGGTAGTATTATCATTTTTATGGTTTGGATTTGGCCTAGTAGTGACCAATTCATATTTCTCCAGTTATTTAGATCTGCTTGTATTTGTGTAAAAAGTGAACTGTATCCATTCACTTTCTGTCTATATTTTGGAAAAGAAACTTCCAGTTGTTTTACACTACCTATAGTTAACTTTCAATGCAATTTATCTTCCTTTGTCTTTCTGGTGGATTTTATTGATAATTAACAGAATATTGATAAATTGCTTGGGTTACTCATACCCTCCTGTTTTCCTGTGGTTGTGGTGTTCATTTAAGTTTTAAGTTGATGCTTTAGAGTTCTCTGAGTAAACAATCATATCATCTGCTGTAATCCCGGGGAAACTGAAGCAAGACAGCGATTGGGTTTTTAATAGTTGAATAGTGGAGAATTTGGACTAGCCAAAGCCAGCCGGCTGAATGGGACTCTTGTCTCAAAGCATCCAGTTTCGAGCAATTGATTCTGAGACTTATAGGGCTCCAGCTATCAGGAAACCAAAGGCAAGGTAGGGCAGACCCTGGATGAGTGGAGAGCCATAATCTCAGGAAAGGATCATATTGAGTTCTGACAGGATGGGGGTAGGGAGACAGTGAGTTTAGGGCAAGAGATACCCAGGCATTTCAGATAAGCCATCTGGTTGTGATTCTTTGGAAAGTGAGAGTGGCCAGAGCTTCAAGGCTCCACTATGGCATGTGTCTCTGCTGATATTTTTTCCATTTCTTTTCTATGGAGTTATTGATATAGCTCACATTTCTAGTACAATATTCCTTGGTAATGATGATCACCAATACCTATTATATGTAATGAAGAAAATTCTTCTGTGCCTTATTGTTTCTGGGAAATTATTGAATACCAAGATCAGCAAATTACCATTAAATCAGGTCAGTTAACCTTAAGTGATAGGTGACCATTTTGCAGGTATATAGAGCTTTCTATATAAAATTGGATGTAGGAAAGAATCTCTCTAGCAGCACTCCCAGAAAGGAAAGAAATTCAATAGGCAGGTTTGGGGAGTATAGTCAGTGAAAATTCCAGAATGAAGTCCCCACTCTGAAATAAGACCTGGCACTTAAACCCTTTCCTGTCTCACAAAAAGTTCTGTGTCATTTGGGAAACAATCAAAAGGTTTTATTGGAACATTTAGTTGAAATTCAGGGGTTGTATAAACTTAAAGTATGTTCTGGTCAGTTGTACTTTAACCTTTTAAATTGGTGTGTGTGTGTGTGTGTGTGTGTGTGTGTGTGTGTGTGTGTGTGTGTTCACATTAGAAATGTCACTGTAAGTTAGAAGATTTTTCTCATTCTTGTAATAGATCATATTTTATCTGTATTTTAAGGATTGTTTTATTTTCTTCCTAAAAGGGAAAATTAAGGGAACAGGAGATGGAAGCCCAACTCTTTGCAAGAACTCCCCCAGCTACAATAACTTGAAGAAAGGAAAAATAAAATCCTACCACTTGAGTCTTCTATTGAATGATCAGACTGTAAATACAAAGTGCTATGGAATGGCTTCTTTCTGAGATTGTAGAACCCCGATTCCCCTTGTCATCCAGCAATTTGAATGCTATGAACTGAACAACTAAAAAAGAAAAAAAAACTTTGCTTAAAGATTGTTTAAAACAAAAAAGGGGGGAGGGGAAAGGAGGTAAAATAAAGTACAAAAGGAGGTAAAATAAGGCAAAGTCTCATGAAGAGACATATAAAATCTAATATAATTGAGGGAAAGGAGGGAGGGTGATGAGTATTGTGTAAATCTTACTCTCATTAGATTGGGCTCTAAAAGAGCATATCAGACACATTTGATTTCAGGGAAAAACTTGGCCCTCTGTATAGGGAAGTAGGAGGGAAAGGAGGAAAAGAAAGGGATAAATTAATAGAAGGATTAGGGGAAAGGGGTATAAAAGAGAAAGGGTTCTAAGGGGGGAGGACTGTTAGAGGGAGGTGGTCATCAAAAACAAAATACTGGGGAGGGGGAAAGGGAGTAAGGGGAAAGGGAAGAGAAAAATATAACTTTGGGTAAATAAGATGGCAGGAAATATAGATATAGTCATTTTAACTGTGAATGTGAATGGGATGAACTCTCCCATAAAACGTAAACGGATAGTGGACTGCATTAAAAGCCAGAATCCTACAATATGTTGTTTACAAGAAACACATTTAAAACATAGAGATACATACAGAGTGAAGGTAAAGGGCTGGAGCAGAATCTATTATGCTTCAGATGAACAAAAAAACGCAGGGGTAGCAATCCTTATCTCAGATCAAGTAAAAGCAAAAATAGATCTAATTAAAAGAGATAAGGAAGGAAACTATATTTTACTAAAGGATACCATAGACAATGAAGCGGCATGAATACTAAACATATATGCACCAAGTGGTATAGCATCCAAATTCCTAGAGAAGAAACTGACAGAGATGCAAGGAGAAATAGACAGTAATACTCTACTAGTGGGGGAATCTCAACCTTGCTCTCTCAGAATTAGATAAATCAAACCACAAAATAAATAAGAAAGAAGTTAGGGAGACAAACAAAATGTTAAAAAAAATTAGGTATGACAGATCTCTGGAGGAAATTGAATGGTGATAGAAGGGAGTATACTTTTTTCTCAGGGGTTCATGGAACTTATATGAAAATTGATCATGTGTTAGGGCATAAAAACCTCAAAATCAAATGCAGAAAAGCAGAAATAGTAAATGCATTCTTTTCAGATCATGATGCAATAAAACTCACATGTAATATAAGGCCAGGAGAAAATAGACCAAACGTTAAGTGGAAATTAAATAATCTAATCTTGAAGAATGAATGGGTGAAAGAGCAAATTATAGACACAATCGATAATTTCATCCAGGAAAACGACAATAATGAGACAACATACCAAAATTTGTGGGATAGGGCCAAAGCGGTTATAAGGGGTAATTTTATATCTCTAGATGCTTATTTGCATAAAATAGAGAAAGAGAAGATCAATGAATTAGGGTTACAATTAAAAAAACTAGAAAAAGAGCAAATTAAAAACCCTCAATTAAATACCAAATTGGAAATTCTGAAAATTAAAGGGGAGATTAATAAAATTGAAAATAAGAAAACTATTGAATTAATAAATAAAACTGAGTTGGTTTTATGAAAAAACCAACAAAATAGATAAGCCTTTAGTTAATTTGGTCAGAAAAAAGAAAGAGGAAAATCAAATTGTTAGTCTCAAAAATGATAAGGGAGAACTTTCCTCCAATGAAGAGGAAATTAGAGTAATAATTAGGAGTTACTTTGCCCAACTTTATGCCAATAAATTTGATAATATAAATGAAATGGAGGAATATCTACAAAAATATAGATTGCCCAGGTTAACAGAAGAGGAAATAAGTTATTTAAATAGCCCCATTTTAGAAAAAGAAATAGAACGAGGTATTAATCAACTCCCTAAGAAAAAGTCTCCAGGGCCAGATGGTTTTACATGTGAAATCTACCAAACATTCGAAGAACAATTAATTCCAATACTATACAAACTATTTGAAAAAATAGGGACAGAAGGTATACTACCAAATTCCTCCTATGATACAGATATGGTGCTGATAGCTAAACCAGGTAGGGTGAAAACAGAAGAAGAAAACTATCGACCGATTTCCCTAATAAATATTGATGCAAAAATTTTAAATAAGATTTTAGCAACGAGATTACAGAAAGTTATCTCCAGGATAAAACATCTTGACCAAGTAGGATTTATACCGGGAATGCAGGGCTGATTAAATATCAGGAAAACTATCAGTATAATCAATTATATTAATAACCAAACTAACAAAAATCATATGATTATCTCCATAGATGCAGAAAAAGCATTCGATAAAATCCAAAACCCGTTCCTATTAAAAACACTAGAGAGTACAGGAATAAATGGGCTTTTCCTTAAAATGATTAGTAGCATCTACTTAAAACGATCAGCAAGCATCATATGTAATGGAGACAAACTAGAACCATTCCCAATAAGATCAGGAGTGAAACAAGGCTGCCTACTGTCACCATTACTATTTAATATTGTATTAGAAATGTTAGCTTTGGCAATGAGAGAAGAAAAAGAGATAAAAGGAATTAGAGTAGGTAATGAAGAAACCAAATTATCCCTCTTTGCAGATGACATGATGGTACACTTAGAGAACCCTCGAGACTCAACTAAAAAACTACTAGAAACAATTCACAGCTTTCGTATAGTTTCAGGATTCAAAATTAATCCACATCAATCATCAGCATTTTTATATATTACCAACAAAGTTCAGCAGCAAGAGATAGAAAAAGAAATTCCATTCAGAATAACAGATGATAGCATAAAATATTTGGGAATCTATCTGCCACAAAAATGTCAGAAACTATATGAACTAAACTACAAAACACTTTGCACACAAATAAAATCAGACCTAGTCAACTGGAAAAACATTAAGTGCTCATGGGTAGGCCAAGCGAATATAATAAAAATGGCAATAGTACCCAAACTAATTTACTTATTTAGTTCCATACCAATCAAACTCCCAAGAAATTATTTTACAGATCTAGGAAAAATAGTAGCAAAGTTCATTTGGAAGAACAAAAGGTCAAGGATTTCAAGGGAATTAATGAAAAAAAAAAAGACAGAGGAAGGTGGCCTTGCTGTACCAGATCTAAAACTATATTATAAAGCAGCATTCATCAAAACCATTTGGTACTGGCTGAGAAATAGAGCAGTCGATCAGTGGCATAGGATAGGATATCAGGACAAGCTAGGTAATAACGTTAGCAATTTAGTGTTTGATAAACCCAAAGACCCCAGCTTTTGGGATAAGTACTAAATATTCGGCAACAAATGCTGGGAAAATTGGAAACTAGTGTGGAAGAAATTAATGCTGGACCCACACCTACCATCGCACACCAAGGTAAGATCTAAATGGGTTCATGATCTAGATATAAAGAGTGATATTATAACCAAATTAGAGGAACATAGTATAGGTTATCTCTCAGACCTGTGGAGATGGAATAAATTTGTGTCCAAAGAAGATCTGGAACTCTTAATTGAACACCAGATAGATAATTTTGATTATATTAAGTGAAAACGTTTCTGTACAAACAAAACTAATGAAGACAAGATTAGGAGAGAAGCATCAAATTGGGAAATCATCTTTACATTTAAGGGTTCTGATAAAGGTCTCATCTCTAAGATATATAGAGAATTGTCTCATATTTATAAGAATTCAAGCCATTATACAATTGATAAATGGTCAAAGGATATGAACAGACAATTTTCAGATGATGAAATTAAAACTATTTATAATCATATGAAAAGGTGCTCCAAATCACTATTGATCAGAAAAATTCAAATTAAGACAACTCTGAGGTACCTCTACACACCTGTCAGATTGGCTAAAATGACAGGAAAAGATAACTATGAATGTTGGAGGGGATGTGGGAAGACAGGGACACTGATGCATTGTTGGTGGAGCTGTGAACGGATCCAACCATTGTGGAGAGCAATTTGGAGCTATGCTCAAAAAGTTATCAAACTATGCATACCCTTTGACCCAGCAGTGTTTCTATTGGGCTTATATCCCAAAGAAATCATAAAAGAAGGAAAGGGCCCCACATGTGCAAGAATGTTTGTGGCAGGTCTTTTTGTAGTGGCTAGAAACTGGAAACTGAATGGATGCCCATCAATTGAAAAGTGGCTGAATAAATTATGGTATATGAATGTTATGGAATATTATTGCTCTGTAAGAAACGACCAGCAGGACGATTTCAGAGAGGCCTGGAGAGACTTGCATGAACTGATGCTGAGTGAAATGAGCAGAACCAGGAGATCATTATACACGGGCAACAACAATACTATATGAGGATCAGTTCTAAGGCTTATGACTCTCTTCAACAATGAAATGGTTCAAACCAATTCCAATTGTTCAGTGAAGAAAGCCATACACACCCAGAGAGAGGGATGTGAAATATGGACCACAGCATAACATTTTCATGTTCTCTATTGATGTTTGCTTGCATTGTGTTTCCTTTATCAGATTATTCTTTCTTGTAGATACGATTTATCCTGAACAAAAAAATGATGTGTGGCAATAACTATACATACGTTCCATTTCTTAAGTATTCTAACATAATTATCATGTAGTGCATATCTTGCTATCTAGGGGAGGGGTGGTGAGTAGGGGGGAAAATTTGTAACAGAAAGCTTTGTAAGGGTTAATGCTTAGGAATTGCCCATACATATGTTTTGCAAATAAAAAGTATTAATAAAAAAAAGATTGTTTAAAACCTGTTATTGCTAAGTTGATGTCTTGCTGTGCTATATAGATTGCTCACCTACACAAGAGAGTTTTTGTTTTGGGAGCAAGTGTGTCTTCACAGGTGAATTGCCCAGTGCTCCAATTCTGCTTGGCTCTCTGCTGTGAGCTCTGTTTATTCCTCCTCCCATCTTCCTCCTCCCCCTCCCCCCCCTCCTCCCTCTCCTCCCCCTTCTTTTCCTCTCCCTTCTCCTCCTCCTCCTCCCCCTCTTCCTCCTCCTCCTCCTCCTCTCCTCTTCTTCCTCTTCCTCCTCCTTCTCCTCCTCCTGTTTCTCTCCCTCTTCTCACTTTCACCACCACCACCAGTACCACTACTATTGCCGATTTTGGCACTTGCTGCCCTGTCACCCAGAGAGAGGCAGATGTGCTTTAGGTAAACTTTGATGGAAGGTAGGGATTTTGAGGCACAGAATACCAGTTTTTTTCAGATCTGTGCAAAGGTTCAAGGACAGGAAATTGAACAGGAAGTGTAAAAAGTTATACGCAAGTTGCTTTAGCACTCTTTGGTTAACCCTGGGCAAGTCAGTTTTACTTCATTTGCCTCATTTGGAGAAGGAGGTAGAAAACGAAATAAAAATTACTCCAGCAGGTTGTCCAATAAGTCCCCACGTGGATTCACAGTGTCCCGTGACTGATGTGACTAACTAATTATAATAGGTACATAATCGGAGTTGTGGAGACCTTTAAATAGCTTCCTATCAGTAGGAGGAAAATACAGCTTTTTAGTAAAGAGAATGATAGAAAATGATTGGCCATGCTCTTGAAAAAGATAATTTGGCAGCTGTGAAGAAGACAGAAAGATCTAGGAAGTATAAATGTACTGCCATGGTCAGCTGTGTTTGTGATGAAGAAGAGATGATATGGAAATAAATTTAGCAATGATTTGAATATTTGGAGTAAAGGTTCAATGGTGATTTTTAAAATCAAATTTATTTTATTATTATAATATTTTAATTTTCCACATATATACAGTGATCCTTTTCAACATTCACTTTTGCAAGTTCCAAATTTTTCTCCCTCCCTCCCACACTCTCTCCTCCCTAAACAAGAAGTAACCTGATAAGGGTTAAATACGTGCAAAACCATATTCATCATTGAGGCTTTTGACCAAAGTTTTAAAATGTCACAGTAGCAAAATAATGGCAAAAAAAGGAGAGAGGATGAAAAAGAAGCAGGGGCGAAATAGGGAGAAAAGGTGAGAGGCAGGAAAAGGAGAGGAGACAATGAGAGGAACGGGAGAGAAAATTATGAGGGAATCAAAAAAAAGGAGAGCTACTGAGAAAGGGGGTGGGGCAGAGCAAAGAGGAAACAGAACCAGGTTTCTATGGTAACGCCCACTCCTGGAGTTGTGATGTGGGTTCTAGAATCTCTTAGTTCTAGATACCTCTTAGTTTCCAGTCTCCCTGATTGGCTTGCTCATTGTCCAGTCACCTTTGCTCTTTGCGGTTGCTAGGAGGTCAAGTTCCATCTTGTAGAAAGTGAGATGGTGTCTCCTTAGCTCTTGCTCCTGGGGTAAATATTTCTCTTTTTAAGGACTTGTTTCTTACTTTTACTTTTCACTTATCGTCATTTCCTTTAATTAATTAGTAAACTTAAGGCCTTTTTATGTTTTCTTGAAGAATTTTTCTTTTATTTTCAGTGCGTTATTTTCCGTCGTTTCCTGCTTAGATTTGGCCTCATTTAGGTTTTTTTCCTTTTCCTCAACCATTTTAGAGTTATTTCAATATGTATGTTTCTCCAATTTGAAAATATCATGTGATTTGATTCCCCATAGGCAGTATTTATCCCATTTTTTTCAGTTTGTGTAGTACTGGAATTATTTACTCTTGAACCGTTTGAGTATGGCTTTAAAGCTTCCTATTATTGTTTCTTTATTTTCTTTTGTTGAAGTTATTGATAACATGAAATGATTTATTTTGATCTTACTTCTTTTTGCTAGATAAACTCTGTGGAAAACCTAGTGATCTTTTTCAATGGAAAATACCAGTGGTGAAGTAAGTATGATTTCTCTGAGCGTAAATGAATTTTAATCGTTAAAAAAAACCCTAACATTACTGATTCTGTGGTAAAATAGCTTATGAATCTAAATGAATGACCCAGACAAGGAAAAGTGGATTTTCATCACAGGTTGGGTGTTTTTGATTCTTAGCTCTTTGGCCACAGGGGAAAAAATGGCGTTTTGTGATACATAACCCACTGAGATTCTGTATGACTCATGCCTAGTTACTATTAAGGCGATATACTATGTGTAATGAAAATCCATGTTTCCTCATCATGTTCTGTGTATATTAAAATGTTTATTGACTTAAGGTCCCTATTAAATTTATAATTTAATAAAATGTAAATATATCCTTTCTTAATTATACCCTGCTTGACAGTGTTTGGAGAAATGAAAGGGGAAAAAAGAACAAAGTTAAAAAGGCTCACAGCACATAACAAAAGAACAATTTACAAGGACGTGAAGCAAAGATGGACACTTATGACTATAATTTCTTCTATTAATATGTCTGTGTTATACATTTTGTTAACCTTAAACTTAAAACTGGTATTTTTTTGCATATATTTTGAATCCTCCCTGATGTTCTGCTCGAAAAATGACATTGTTCTCTTTTGTTTAATTTTGTTTTGTATTTCTTTTTTCTTATTCGGTTTCTTAAAATATTTTTTAATTAATAAAAAATAAAGGGCATTCATTATTATAACTGAATGGAAAAATTGGTGACTCAGGAATATGATGGTGTCCTTGATAAGCATAAAGAATAAATTATTGTAAACAATATCGATCTAAATATGTAAAAAAATATATACAAAATAAAAGGTTTTAACAAATCTTTTCAAATAAAACAAAGGTTAAAGCAAAAATGCTTGTTTTTAATGCTCTGATTCAGCAATTCCAGAAATGCTAACTATATTCGCCAAATTAGCAAGTTGAAGATAAATATAGGCATGGACAAAGAAGAAACTTCTTTAGATGATAGGATACAGAGTAATCTTACAAATTAATAGTTAATAATTTCATCATAAGGAAACAGAGAACAATAGAAAAGAGAGAAAAGGGGATAAAGATCAGAAAACTCCTTTGATCCAAGAAATATTAGATGAAATAGTTAGGGTCCTTGCACTTATTATGTTAATAGATTTGCTTCCCCCATATCAAAGTCTAGTTGAAATAGGGAAGAGACTGGGAAGTGGACAAAAGAAAAGAAGAAATAATGGGAACAGCTCAGGCACTCAGAAAAACTTGTTTCCTGAGAATTGATTCTAGAATGTGACCAAAGTGCAAACTCACTTTGTGCCTCCACCTGCCTTTCAGACTTCTAGAACTGCATGGGAAGGAGACATCTGAAACCTAGGGTGTGCAAGATTATTTTTATCTTTCCTGTTTCTGACGAGGATACCACCTTCTTCTTAGTTTTTCAGGCTTACAATGTAGGAGTCATTCTGAATTACTCAGTGTCTCTTCCCCTCCATATCCAAGTTTTTGTCTAGGCGTATTGATTTTACCTTCTTAACTCCTTTCAAACACTTCATTTCTCTCCCCCTTGTACAGGCCCTCATTACAATTTCACCCCTAGATTACAGCACTACCCTGACTGAAGTTTTTACCCACTCCACTCTTGTCACCTTTCAATCATTACAGTGATTTTCCTAAACCACAGTTTCCATGATGTCATTCTCTACTCCTTTGTCTTCTACATCAATAAACTTCAGTGGCAAGACCAACTACAAAATGCTTGGGCTTTCTAACCCCAACACAACATATCCCTCCTCTATCTTTCATATTCTTCTTACCTTACCCTCTATAATACAGTAACACTGGCCTCCTGGCCATTCCCTAAACAAGACCTTTCATTTCTGTCCATTCTCTGATTATCCCCATCCCTGCAATGCCCTCCTTACTCATTTCTAGCCACAGATTCTGTTCCTTTAAGTCTCAACTAAAATCCTGCCTGCTCAGGAACCTTCTCTAGCCCCTCAAAATCCCTTGTCCCCCTTTGTGAACTTTTCCCATCTATCCACTATGTAGCTTATTTTAATCTGTTTACTTGTCACCTTGCTATTAGCTTGTCTTTGTCTTGAGTAGAAGGATGATCTTTTTTGCCACTTTTTGAATCTTCTGAGCTTAACTCAATACAGTTGGAAAGTATGTTCTGTAATTTACTGAAGTAAACTGAGGGATCTGTTAGATGATGTCATGAACAATCTGACACAACTGGAAAATGACTGAATAATGACAACTTTGAGTACCTAGGTGACTCAGTACAGAATGACCCAGATTTATAAAATCTTATCTTCCTGAGTTCAAAGCTAGGCTCAGAAATTTACTCCTGACATAATCCTGGGTGAGTCACTTTACCCTGCTTGTCTGAATGTCCTCACATGTAGACTGAGTTGGAGAAGAAATGGCAAGCCACTCCAGTATCTTTGCCAAGAAAACCCAACATGAGGGTCACAAAGAGTTGTATACAACTGAAAAACAAAAACTGTGGATTGACTGACACTTACATGTGGTTTTTCTTTTTAGGGTAGTAGCCATCCTGAAGAGCTGAAGCTATCATGCCCTGAAAGGTTAGTGTTTCTGACCAAAATACATGGATTTATTTTAAAAGTACAAATACACCAAGGCTGTTGTCCATCTAACTGATGTCTTTATATATCTGTCTTCTGCTCTTTCTCCTTCTATATCTTTGTGAAGGATTCAAGGTATGAAGTGATACAAGTTAGTACTGAGTTGTGTATGGAATTATGAACGTTGTTTGAAATATCTTCCTATCAACTTTACTCACACTCACCAGGGAAGCCAGTTTTCTGAAACTTTCACTTGACTTAAGTATAAACATAGATTTTCAATTTTCTTTAGGAAAGAACATGTGGATTCTGATGATGAACAGATGAACGACGAATCTGTCAGGCCAGTTCAGTCAGATGAAAATTCAGATGTTCTTGTGACAAAAAGCTTTGCAGAAGGTATGTTGTATCATAATTCTTTACATACTTTAAAGCTAACACTGTTATTATGTGTAGAAAATTGGGTTTTAGTTGTATAAAACTAATTTTCATTATCATAAAATTTTAATCATGCAAGGACTAGATTCATAGTCAAAAGAGATTTTAGAATTTATCTAAATCCCTGATACAGATTAGGAGAGAGGTACGAAAAAATAACGTGTCTTACTCAAAATCATTTGTCAGTATTTGTCATTAATAATCTCTTTTGTATGTAGGCTCTTAATTTAAATTACCTTGCAAATTACTAATTTTTGAAATAGCTTTGTAATAGGGAGGTTTTTTGAAAGATATTTTTACGTTTTATTTTAAATTAAAATCTGTTGGCTTTTATCTTAGGGAACTTTTGCCTTTTTAAGCCATTTCTTGGGTTGTCTCCTGGCCTTGGGGTCTGCTTCCAATATTCATCTTTATTTTCTACCCATTAGTAACCTAGACACTGACCTTGGGGTGCATCAGCCATATAGATGAGCTTTAAACTTACCTCGACAGGGAGGGTCGCCTTACTCCCTGCTCAAGTCTTTGACCTTTTAGTTCAGCCAGGTTTTGCCTTATTTTCATGCAGTTGTAGATGTATACACCTAAATGCTCTTACCAGGATATCCAGGGACACTTGAGACAAAATCTACGTTATCATTCTACCCTCCTCCTCAATTCTAATCCTATTTTCATCTCTGTGCTACAATTGATACTCCTGTTATAGTATCACCTCTTTTCTTGGACTCATTTTCCTGTCTCTCTCTTGTTCATTTTTTTTGCTTGCTTATTATCCATATTGTACCTCTCTGCCTTGGGGCCTTTCATTTCTCTTGGTGATTATTCTGCACTAAAGGATTTAATTTTCATCCATATACAGATGACACCCTGAGCTATGTATAAAAAGCCCACTGTAACTCTTGAATTTCAGGCCCACATCAGCTGTCTGGTAGTTCCCCTATTTTTACAAGTGAGGAAACTGAGAGAGAAGCTACATGACTGATTTACAGAGGCAGTCTCCATTGTGTGTTGTAGCTGATGAGAATGTGACCTTCTTCGGATCAGGGACCTGATTTTCTATTTTTCTTACCAGTGCTTTGACATTAGTTCAGGGTTAAGTAGTTCTCTGAACCTTTGGTCTTGGAGAATAAAGCTTAAATTCTAAAAGGATGTGGAAAATTCTGATTTGCATTGCTTTTTTCCCTCTGAGGCCTTAGTTGGGGAAGCAGTGTAA
Organism: Myrmecobius fasciatus; assembly: GCA_023553655.1. Taxonomy (NCBI): domain Eukaryota; kingdom Metazoa; phylum Chordata; class Mammalia; order Dasyuromorphia; family Myrmecobiidae; genus Myrmecobius; species Myrmecobius fasciatus. Next base: position 45,225 of record JAJPUD010010531.1, on the reverse strand, counting down.
AGACAGAATATTACTGCTCCACCTTCCTCCCGTGGGTTTTTTCTCAAGAATTTCCTTTTGAATATCCCAGTTCTGGTTTTGGAAACTTCCAGATTGCAAGTAAGAGGTTGTGATGGAGTCCCTTAGAATCTTAGAACAACTTTGTCATTTTATTTTATCCAGTGGATTTTAAAGCTTTGTTTTTAATTCTGATATTGAGGGTGGATTCAGTGTTCTGTCACAATTTGCATCATGATTGTTATTAAATTGTAGGTAATGTGGCTGTACAACTAGAACCAATGCAGAAGGAAAACAAACATGATTTGCAAGACCCTGAAGGTAGCGACAAAAGTAAAATTGAAACTGCTTTTGGTAACTTCCAGATTCCAAGTAAGAGGTTGTGATGACGTCCCTTAGCATCTTGGAACAAACTTGCCATTTTGTTTTATCAAGTGGTTTTTAAAGCTTTGTTTTTAATTGTGATATTCAGGGTAGATTCAGTGTTCTCACATAATTTGCATCATGATTATTATTAAATTGTAGGAAACCAACCAGAACCAATGGAGATGGAAGGCAAAGATGATTTTCAAGATCCTGAAGACAGTCACAAAATTAGAAGGAGGACTAAAACTAATAAAAGACATGTTAGTAAGTAGTTTAGTTGAAAATTAATTTCAAAATATATTTTGTAAAATAGTATAAAGAATATAAAAATGTATTGAATGATATGCACTAATATAAAGAGACTACAATATTGTAATTTGAAAGAACTCTTTCTATAAAGAACTGAAGAATATTTTTCCTGTGATGGGGAGAAAAATGGTATGACAGTTCCCATGCTTGTGTTAAGGCACCCAGGGTAGTAAGACACTGGATGAGAGCTCCTTTTGGGCAAGCAAACCAGGAGTGGTAAGGTTAATGCTATTCTCTGGGTTGGGGATGAGGGATTGGTGACCAGAACAAGTGGGGTGACCTCCAGGGTGGAGATGGTGACATTTGGGAATGGGGCCTTTGCCAGTGGTGCCTCAAGTCACACATGTCCATTATTATGAGAAAAAAAAACAACAGGAACGTGGAGAATAATGTACTTAGGGAAATGGCCAGTGGGCAAAAAAGGGATAATAATGGTGGAAATATCCTGAAAGGTCATAAAAGGATTGGGTAAAGGAGAATGATGACTAAATAATATGACAGGCACAAAAAGGAAATAATCAGAAAAAGAGAGCAATCAAGTGCCAAAATTTTTGAAACTCAAGGAAAGATAAAAACTATTATTAGACTTAAGAAACTGTGTAACTGCAGCTAAAATAAACTCTCAATCATTAAGCATTCATTAAGCACTTATTATTTACCAGGTGTTATGCTAAACACTAAGAATGCAAAGAAAGATAAAACAGAAACCTTTTCTGTCAAAAAATGTCATCATCTAAAGGGGAACTAACTTGCAATCGCCCTTTATTTGGATATTTTATTACTTCAGTGTTGTTCTCTTTGCTCCCAAAATTCTCCCTGAAAATTTTCCAAGTCAAATACGTACCAATTTTATGGCTGTAACATTTAGAATGTACGTAAAACCCTTGTTCATGGCCTACCTCTGATTTGCTTTGATACAAGCAAATTGGTGTTAGCAATACAGGCCATAGCCAAGTCTAGTGTTCTGTCAGGAAATAATCAGCTTAACTCCTTAGTTTACCTTTCTTTCCAAATGTTTCATAAAACACTGTAATCAGATTGCTTTGCTGTCTTTCTCAAAAGTTACAGCTCATTATTATGAGCAAATATCGTCAAATTTTGGTCACCATGAATTATTTCAGGATGGTTTATGATTAGAAAAAGATTAAATTTGTTTCATTCAAAATGAGCAGTAGAATTGCACAATGATTATGAAGTATTTGGTTTTATTTGACCCTGTTAGAAAGTAGGTTACATTTTTTAAAATCCTTTGTTTAATTTGGCTTCTGTTATTTGGAATTCACCTTTACTTTCTTGTTTATCCCTTTTGTTAATTCCTTTTCTTTCTCCCCCTTCTTATTTTGCTTTTCAAATGTGTCTGCAACTCTGCGACCCTCCTTTCTAGAGGTTTTCTTTTTCTCTTCCTTTGGAAAATAGATTAAAAAGTCACGACTAATATGCTAGTTTTTGATATAATGCATTATGCTCCTACTCTTTATTTTATCTCTATATCTCATTTTTATGTGATAGGTATTATGTACATGCACATGTTTCTCATTTTACTTGAAAGCAACAAGCTGTTGAATTGAACAGTTTAGTCTGTTCTCCCTTTCTGCCCTATGAGTAAATTAATACTTGTGTAGTTTCCTCCTTCCTATTTCCCCCACTCTCTTCCTCACCCTATTTGCCCTCTCTCTCCTTATTGCTGTTTTACTTCTTCCTGCCATCTTGCCCTCCTACTCCATAATCCTTTAAGGCTTCTTCTTTCCTTCCTGGTAACAACTGTGAGGTTCCTTCTCTATCTGCCTCCCCCCAGCTTATCAGTTCTTGCTTTTGTTTCTCATTTGTATGAAATAATTGCTTTTTATCTCTCCCCATACAATTTAATTTTTTTAGACTTGATCCCCTGTACTCAGTTCAGCCCAAGCCTTTCTTTAAGAAAAAAGTTTTTTGTTTAAAACTCAAATATTAAAAATAAGATAAAAAAGAAGAAAATATGTGCACAGCAGAATGTAAGGAAGGGTTCAAAATATGTACGATAAGTTCCATTTCAAGAAATCTTACATAATAATAGAAGACATTGTATACGTAACTGTCTGTCTGCTTCCTAGTAAGTTTTCTTTTGTTCTTCTGTTGCGTACTTTTTACTTTATCTTTTTTCCACCTTTCCTCCCTTGCACCTTCAGTCAAGTAGGATGCAGTGTGTGTGTGTGTGTGTGTGTGTGTGTGTGTGTGTGTGTGTAGATATATGTGTATATAATGTGCTCACACACATATATATGTATACATATAGATCCATCCATCCATCTAAGGCATTATTAATATGGCTGGCACATAATGTAGATTTCTGTATTTTGATAGATTCTTTCAAGATATTCACTTTGTCTAGGATCGATGATTTCCACCCCTGCCTTTTTTGCTAATAAGTTCTCCTGATGATGATGATTATGTTTGTGTGTATCTCTCATTTCTTATTTCTGATGACTTTTCTGCTTATTACTACCTGCCCCCTGGCCTTGCTAGTACTTAACCTACCCAAGAATCCTTCCCTTTTTCTCCCCTCTCTCCACCTTTTCCCTCTCTGTTTATTCCATTCTAGCTAATCTACTAACCCTCCTATTCCCACCTCATCTTTTTTCTTTAAAAATATCAAAGACTTTATCCCCTTCTACACATACATGTACCATCCTGTCTTTAACCCATTTCTTTTAGTTTATCCCCATTGCAGGTAAAGCTTACTGATGACAGTTACAAATATTACTTATCACTTTAATGTAACCTCCATGTATTTTTATGCTCTTTAGTGTTTTTTGTTAGGAATGAGTCCTTTGTTTTGGAAAGGTCTTTCCCTGCATATGTAAAGATAATCATATGACTTCTGTGGGTTTTTCTTTCTTGGGTGTCTGCTGTTCCATTACATTTGTCTTAGTAGGGCCCATCTTTAACTCCTTATCCATCCTTTTTTTTACCTCTCCATTCTCTTGTGGTCACCTCATTCTCATTTTTTACTAGCTTAATAATGCAGAAACTCCATAACTCATTTCTGTCATAATCTTTTTCAAATATCTTTACAACCATCGCCTATATTGAGCACTCTAATTCAAGTCTTCCACATCTTTGTTGCTACAATAATTTTCCTTAGTGATTGGTTTACCTCTATTATATATTGGTTTACCTCTACTATACCTACTTAGTCTCTAGTGTAAAATATAAACCCATCATTTTGGTTTTTAAAGTCCTGCAGTATTTTCATTCTAACAACACTTGCTTTTCCTTTCCCAGCTGATACTAATGGTTCATCTATTTCTGTTGCTTCATTGTGATTGTTGTTCCCACACTATCTTTCTTCCGTATTTTAAAGTTTTTGCCATGTTAATTGTGTCTGGCTCTTCATGACGACATTTGGGGCTTTCTTGACAAGGATTCTGGAGTACTTTACTGTTTCCTTTTCTAGCCCATTTTAAAGGTGAGGAAACTGAGGCAGAAATGAATTCAGGAAAATGTATGATGAGATGTCTTCCAGTTCCAAAATTTGTTAGTTTGTGATATTTGTGAAACTTATCCATAATTTTGTATTAGTATGCAACAATGGAATGAAATGAATACAGATATCATAGTAACTTCCTACCGATTAAGGAAGTAGGACATTTCCAAGAAGATATTGAGATAGAAAAACACAGTTTCAAAAATTTTATGTAATTTTAAGCCTTATTTGTTAACAGACTATATTTATCATTGATTTCTTTAGGAAAAAGACATCATGAGATTGTGAACTGTACTGCTTGTGGACAACAGGTGAACTGTTATGAGGATTCAATATGCAGACATCCTGCATTGAATGTTCTTATTTGTAAGGTAGGTATATAATTATGAAATGGATGGTGATTTTATTATCTGTGAACTTTCATGCCTTTTATTCAGGAATAAAGGACAAACTCCCTGTCAGACTAAGATATCCTGTTTATTTCGATGAATTCTATAATGATTCATTTCAAAAATGAAGATTCTCTGTTGAGAAGTGAGTGCAATAAGTTCTGACCTTACAAAATCAGACTTGATTAACAAATTGGTTAGTTTAAATAACTTCAGTTTTTAACATACATCAGGATGAACATAAAGATTATCTGAACCTGACCTGTGGACTCATATTGATCGATTCAGTCATAGTGGCTACAAGGCATCTTGACCCAATCATAGTAATGTTATTATCACCCTTTTTGATTACTAAGAACATGTTTAATTAAAAAACAAACAATCCTATGCATGTTTGACATTATATTAATATAGTTCCTCTGCTGCTGAAAGGAGAACATTTCAAATTACCTCTTTGGGGATCAGTATTTACTCAAATAACAAAAGTAGTTTTAATTCTTTTCCCTAGCACTTTACGATTTATAAAGGATTGTACACATGTAAACTATTTTGATGCAAAATAACCCTGTGAAGGTGTTTTACAATATGTTTTACGATTAACTTTGAGAATGAATAACTTATTTGAGGAAGCAGTTCGTGTTCCAGACTCTATCACCCAGGCTATTACAGTGTGTTTGAGTGCAACAAAAGTTGTGTTTTTGATTGTATTAATAATGTTTTCTTTTATTCCTTGGATGCTGTTTATTTTCCTTTTATCGATTTATACAATTTTTCCTTTGAACATCTTTTGAATTTTCATTAGATAAGCTTATCAGTTAAAAAAAGGAATTCTTCATAGGCATTTTTTCCACTGTTCCCCATGATATGTCATTATTTTGTTGCCAGTTCTTTACTTTTGCAAAATATATCATTTTTTCACTGAGTAAAGTTATCACCCCAGTTTTATGTTTAAATCTAGTGTATGCTTAGTGGTTTTTAATCATTTTAAAATTTGTGCTTTGTGAATATTAATATTTTAAGAGATTTAAGACATTTAGCATTAATGTGAATTCCTTTTTTTTAGAACTGCTACATATATATGAATGATAACATAAACCATGATTCTGAAAGAACTCATAAGCACTGCAGGTAGGAATATATCTGCCAAAATAGAAAGCATTCCTCTTTTGGGGATCTCTTAAATAGTTTTATTTCTTTATAATTTATTTTATTCTCTCAGTGTCTCTTGTGTTATCAAATGTTAGAGATTATGGCATGTATTCAAAATGAGAGGTATACTGGTTTTAAATGTATAACTAATGATGTTTTCTAGTTGAAGAAAAATGGCATTCAACTAATTATGGTTTCATTTTTTATTTGATCTTAGATCTTCTTGAGCTGCCTATGGTTTTATCAGACATTGTTAACCTTGGTTCCTTTTGGTAAATTTCAGGGTATCTCTGAGCTTAGACAATCGTGAAATGTATATGTTTATTGTAATTTACATTTAAAATTAGATATTTTTAAGAAGTTAATTTTTTTTTCAGACTAAAAGCATTATTGTGCCACAAAGGTATCTACAACAAACAAATACTAACAAAGTCTAATTCATACTGAATTTCCAATGTAACTGCCACAATCATAGTCTTTGTGCTTGAATCGCTGCAGTTGTCTCTGACATTTTTTAAAACAAATTTATTTACTTTTAATACAATTGTTTTATGAATCATGTTGGGAGAGAAGAATCAGAATAAAAGAGAAAAACCGTGGGAGATGAAAAAAAACTGAAAAAAGAAGTGAACATAGCATGTGTTGATTTACATCAATCTCTATAGTTCTTTTTCTGGATGCAGACAGCCTTTTCTGTCCAAAGTCTATTGGGATTGCTTTTGGATTACTGAGCCAATGGAGAAGAAACAAGTCTTTCCTGGTTGATCATTGCACATTCATGCTGTTATTGTGCAAGATGCACTCCTGGTTCTGCTTGTTTCACTCAGCATCAGTTTGTGAAAATCTTTCCAGGTCTTTCTAAAATCGGCTTGATTGCCATCCTCTGCATAACAATAATATTCCATTACTTTCATATACCACAACTTGTTTAGCCTTTCCCCAGTTGATGGGTATCTTCCCAAGATTCAGCCTGAGATTTTTTTTTCCTTTTTTTTGAGGCTATTGGGATTAAGCAATTTGCCCAGACTCACACAGTTAGGAGGCATTAAGTGTGTGAGGACACATTTGAACTCCTGACTCCAGGAGTTACACCATGTAGCTGCCCAGGCCTGAGATTTCTTTTTTCTTTCTTTTTTTTCCTTTCTTTTTTTCGAATTAAAGCTCTTTATTTACAAAACATATGCATAGTTAATTTTTCAACATTGACCCTTGCAAAACTTTCTGTTCAAAATTATCCCTTCTTTCCCCTCCTCCCCCCCCAACCTCTCCCCTCGTTGGCAGGTAGTCCAATACATGTTAAATATGTTACAATATATGTTAACTCCAATGTATGTATACATATTTACACAGTTATCTTGCTGCTCAAGAAAAATTGCGTTAAGAAGAAAAAAAAACCTGAGAGAAACAAAATGCATGCAAAGATCAGAAAAAAAGAGTGGAAATGCTATGTTGTGGCCCACACTCAATTCCCACAGTTCTCTCTCTAGGTGTAGATAGCTATCTTTATCACTGAATAATTGGAATTGGTTTGAATCATCTCATTGTTGAAGAGAACCATGTCCATCAGAATTGATCATCATATAGTCTTATTGTTGCCGTGTATAATGATCTCCTGGTTCTGCTCAATTCACTTAGCATCAGTTCAATGGCCCTGCATTCCTGGTATGACCTACTTGGTTATAGTATGTTATCCTCGAGATGATTTTCTATAAACTCTTTGCTAATATTTTATTTAAGATTTTTGCATCAATACTCATTAGGGAGATTGTCCTATAATTTTCCTTTTCTGTTTTCTTCCTCCCTGATTTAGGTATCAGCCTCTCTGAAATCATCCTGTTTTCCTTTCTTCCAAAACAATAATATCCCATAATATTCATATACGATAATTTATTCAGCCATTCTCCAATTGATGGGAATCCATGTTCTTGCTCCTACAGAAAGGGAAGCCACAAGGGTTTTGTACATGTGGGGCCATTTTCCTCCTTTAACACCTGTTTGGGATACAGGCCCAGCAGAAACACTGCTGGGTATGCACAATTGGATAACTTTTTAAGCATAGTTCCAAATTGCTCTCCAGAATGGTTGGATCCATTCACATTTCCACCAACAATGTATCAGTGTCCTAGTTTTCCCATATCTCCTCCAGCATTTGTCATGATCTTTTCCTATCATATTAGCTAATCTCAAAGGTGTGTACTGGTATCTCAGAGTTGTCTTAATTTGCGTTTCTCTGACCGATAGTGATTTGGAGCACCTTATCATATGACTAGAAATAGTTTTAATTTCTTCATCTGAAAATTGTCTGTTCATATCCTTTGACTATTTATCAGTTGGAGAATGGCTTGAATTCTTATAAATTTGAGTTATTTGAGCTAATTCATTATATATTTTAGAAATGAGGCCTTTATCAGAACCTTTGAATGGAAAAATATTCCCAGTTTATTGCTTCCCTTCTAATCTTGTCTGCATTAGTTTTGTTTGTACAAAAAATTTAACTTAATATAGTCAAAATTATCTATTTTGTGATTAATAATGATCTCTAGTTCTTCTTTGGTCACAAATTCCTTCCTCCGCCACAGATCTGAGAAATAAATTATTCTATGTTCTTCTAATTAGTTTATAATATCATTCTTTATGTCTAGTTTCTGCCATACTAGTTTCCAATTTTCCCAGCAGTTTTTGTCAAATAGTGAGTTCCTATGCCAGAAGTTGGGGTCTTTGGGTTTGTCAAACACTAGATTGCTATAATTATTTCCTAGTTTGTCCTGTGATGCTATCCTATTCCACTGATCCTCTACCCTTTTTCTTAGCCAGTACCAAATGTTTTTGGTGACTGCTGCTCTATAATATAGTTTTAGATCTGGTACAGCTAGTCTACCTTCATTTCCTTTTTTCCCCATTAATTCCCTTGAAATGTTTGACTTTTTTTTTTTGCAAATGAATTTTGTTGTGACTTTTTCTAGGTCAGTAAAATAGTTATTGGGAGTTTGAATGTTATAGCACTAAATAAATAGATTAGTTTATTATATTTGTTTGATGTATCCAAGAGCACTTAATATTATTCGAATTTTTTAGATCTGATTTATTTGTGTGGAAAGTGTTTTGTAGTTTTGCTCATATCATTCCTGACTTTCTGTTGGCAGATAAATTCCCAAATATTTTATATTATTGGCAGTTATTTTAAATGGAATTTCTCTTTGTATCTCTTGCTATTGGATTTTGTTAGTGATGTATAAAAATGCTTATGATTTATGTGGACTTATTTTGTATCCTGCAACTCTGCTGAAATTATGGATGATTTTTAATAGTTTTTTAGTTGATTCACTAGGGTTTTCTAAGTATACCATTAATATCATCTGTGAAGAGTAGTAACTTGGTTTCCACATTACCTACTCTAATTCTTTAATATATTTTTCTTCTCTTATTGCCAAAGCTAGTATTTCTAATACAATACTGAATAATAATGGTGATAGTGGGCTATCTTGTTTCACTCCTAATCTTATTGGGAATGGTTCCCGTTTATCCCCATTACATATGATGCTTGCTGATGGTTTTAAATAGATGCTACTGACTATTTTAAGGAAAAGTCCATTTATTCCTATACTCTCTAGTGTTTTTAATAGGAATGGATGTTGAATTTTATCAAATGCTTTTTCTGCATGTATTAAAATAATCATATTTTTGTTCTTTTGTTATTGATATAGTCAGTTATGCTAATAGTTTTCCTAATATTGAACCATCCCTGCAATCCTGGTATAAATCCTCCTAGGTCATGGTGTATTATCCTGGGGATGACTTTCTGTAGTCTCTTTGCTAATATTTTATTTAAGATTTTTGCATCAATATTCATTAGGGAGATTGGTCTCTAATTTTCTTTCTCAGTTTTTGTCCTACCTGGTTTGGGTATCAGTACCTTGTCTTTGTCATAAAAGGAATTTGGTAGGACTCCTTCTTTCCCTATTTTTTCAAATAATTGTTCCTTAAACGTTTGGTAGAATTCACATATAAATCCATCTGGTTGTGGGGATTTTTTCTTAGGGAGTTGATTAATAGCTTGTTCTATTTTTTTTTCTAAAATAGGACTATTTAAGTAATTTATTTCCTCTTCTGTTAATCTGGGCAATCTATATTTTTGTAGATATTCCTCCATTTCTCTTAAGTTATCAGATGTATTGGTATAAAGTTGAGCAAAGTAATCCTAATTATTGCTCTAATTTCCTCTTCATTGGTGGAAAGTTCTCCCTTTTTCATTTTTTAGGTTAACAATTTGATTTTCTTCTTTCCTTGTTCTAATTAAACTAACTAAAGGCTTATTATCTATTTGGTTGGTTTTTTCTTAAAATCAGCTCTTAATTTTATTTATTAATTCAATACTTTTCTTATTATCAATTTTATTTATCTCCCCTTTCATTTTCAGAATTTCCAATTTGGTGTTTAATTGAGGGTTTTTAATTTGTTCTTTTTCTAGCTCTTTTAATTGTAAGCTTTATTCATTGATCTTCTCTTTCTCCATTTTATGCAAGTAAGCATCTAGAGATATAAAATTACCATTTATATCCACTTTGGCTGTGTCTCACATATTTTAGTATGTTGTCTCATTGTCATTCTTCTGGATGAAATTATTGATTGTGTTTATGATTTGCTGTTTCACACATTCATTCTTTAGGATGACATCATTTAGTTTCCAATTACCTTTTAGTCTATTTTCCCCTGGCCTTTTATTGAATGTTATTTTTATTGCATCATCATCAGAAAAAAATACACTTATTATTTCTGCCTTTTGGCTTTTGATTTTGAGGTCTTCATGTCCTAATATAGAGTCAATTTTATATAGGTTCCATGAACTGTCAAGAAGAAAGTGTACTTCTTTCTGTCTCCATTCAAAGATCTATCATACTGAACTTTTCTTGTATTTTATTTACCTTTTTAAATTCTATCTCATTTATTTTGTGATTTGATTTATCTAGTTCTGAGAAAGCAAGGTTGAGATCCCCCACTAGTATAATTTTGTTATATATTTCTTCTTGTAGCTCTCTTAGCTTCTCCTCTAGGAATTTGGATGCTATACCACTTGGTGCCTATGTATTTAGTATTGATATTGCTTCATTATCTTTGGTACCCTTTAGCAGGATATACTTTCCTTCCTTATCTCTTTAAATTAGATCTATCTTTGGTTTTACTTGATCTAAGGTAAGGATCGCTACCCCTGCCTTTTTTATGTCCCCTGAAGCATAATAGATTCTGCTCCAGCCCTTTACCTTCACTCTGTATGTATTACTCTGCTTTAAATGTGTTTCTTGTAAACAACATATTGTAGCATTCTGGCTTTTAATCCATTCTCCTAAATGCTTCCATTTTATGGGAGAGTTTATCCCATTCACATTCCCAGTTAAAATAACTAATTCTGTATTTCCTGCCATCTTATTTACCTTAAGTTATGCTTTTCTCTTTTATTTTCCCTTTCCTTGCTCTCCTGTATTTTGCTTTTGATGAGCACCTCCCTCAAACAGCCCTCCTCCTTTTTAACACCTTTCTCCTAATACTTCTGTTTTTCCTTCTATTAGTCTTTCTTTTTCTTTTCCCTCTTTCCCTCTCACTTTCCTATAAGGTGTAAAACCAAATATGTCTGATATTCTTTCTTAGAGCCAAATCTTATGAGAGCAAGATTTACACAATGCTCACCCCCTTCCTTCTTTCCCTCAATTATAATAGGTTTTATTTGCCTCTTTGTGAGATGTAATTTCCCTTATTTTACTTCTGTTTCCCTCTCTTTCTCCATTATGATACCCATTCCACTTCTAGTTTTTTTCATATTATCAATACCTCCATTCTCTGTGTATACCTATAATAGAAATATTTTTCTCAAGAGTTCTTTCCATTTTACCTTTTTATGCTTCTCTTGAGGTCTGTGTTTGGAAATCATTTTTCTTGTTCTGGTCTTTTCATTAGAAATAGGTGAAATTCGCCTGTATCATTGAATGTCAAACTTCTCCCCTGAAAGAGAATGCTCATTTTAGCTGGATAGCTTATTCTTGGCTGTAATCCCAGTTCTTTTACCTTTTGGGATATCAGATTTCAGGACCTTTGATCCTTTAAGGTGGGAGGTGATAGATCCTGGGTGATCCTAGTTGTGGCTCCTCGGTATTTGAATTATTTCTTTCTGGCTGCTTGTAATATGTTTTCCTTGATGCGATAGTTCTGAAATTTTGTCACAATATTCCTTGGGGATTTAACTTTGGGGTCTCTTTGAGGGAGATGATCAGTGAATTCTTTCAATGGGTATTTTACCTTCAGATTCCAAGACATCAGGGCAGTTTTCTTGTATGATTTCTTGTAAGATAGTGATTAGGTTCTTTTTTTCCATCATGGTTTTCAGGAAGTCCAGTAATCCTTAGACTGTCTCTCCTAGATCTATTTTTTCAGGTAAGTTGTTTTTCCTAGAAGATATTTCACATTTTCTTCTATTTTTTTTCATTTTCTGTTTGTTTGACTCTTGAAGTCTTATTGAGCCATTCACTTCCATTTGTCCAATTCTAATTTTTAGTGTATTATTTTCTTCAGTTACTCTTTTTTAGCTTTTTTGTATTTTGTCAATTGAATTATTTTGTTCATTGCATTTTCTTTCCATTTCAAAAATTGTTTTTTAATGAATTGGTAACTTTTTCATATTTATTTTGTAAGGAGATATATGCTTTTTTCATTTAATCTAATCTATTTTGTAGGGTTTTATTTGTTTTTCCCATCACTTCTTGCAAAGATCTCCTTTAATTTCCCCAGTTTTATTCTAATTGCCTTTTAAGATCCTTTATGAAATATTCCAAGAAAGCCTTGTGAAATGGGGACCAGTTCATATCTCCCTTTGGGGCTTCATCTGGAGTTGATTTTCCTTCAGGAACCTAAGGATATGAGGTCTTTCTTTTTCTCTTCATAAAATCTGTCTATGGTGTGAATTCTTTTTGGATTTTTCTTGCTCTTTTTTTTAAGGTTTGAGGTCTGCTCTTAACCCAAAGAAGCCACAGCTGCTTTCTTTTGCCTTGGAGCAGTTCTGCTGATTGACTTTTGGTGCTGGGTAATTTCGGCTAGGTCCTGGCTTCTTCTGGGGCTGAGTCATTTATAAGTTTTCTTTTGTAGCAAATGTGCTAGATCACTCACTTGCCACCAGGACAAAGTAGCCTAAAAGACTCACAGAAGATTCCCAGGTGTGTGGAAGCTGCAATGCTCTGTCTCATGCCCCAGCTCCTTGCTCCAGTCTCCCCATGCTGTGGTCTGGGCTTAGCAGGCTGTCCCTCTGCCCTATTGAAAGAGACCTGTTGTGAAGTTCCTCCAAGGTATCTTCTTCTGGAAATGTGTTATACTCCAAATATTTGTGGATCCTTTGACTCCAAAAGCCATTTAGAGGCTTAATCTGCTGTTGGTTTGAGAGAAGCTCAGAGGAGGTCACAGAGAGTCCTGTCTGCTCTCCACCATCTTGGCTCTGTCACAGCCTGAGATTTCTTGCAAAGTACCAGGGTCTCTACCACTATTGAGGCCTCTAGTCCATCATTTCCAAGGGCTGCATCATGTCAGAGGGACCCAGAAACGGCCAACATGCAGATGGGAACCTGTGTTAGGATTAAGAAGGATGACAGTCTGGTTATCCCAGTTTGTTTTCTGTCTCCCAACTGGGGAAGGACCTAAGTCAAGTGTGTTGGCCTTTTCTCACTCTGACCTTCTTGGCTTCCTCTCTTTTTAATAACTAAGTATTTACTTCCCTAATTTCCCCTCAATTTTTACCTTCAGGCTAGTTCTGGTCTAGGTTACACTTTTAAAAATTCCTTTTAAGCTCTTCCAAGTTGTTTTTGGAGATCTGAGAATAAATGATATTTTTGAGGCTCCAAATATAGCCACTTGGATACTATTGCTCTTTCTTAAGTATACCTTGATCTTCCCTGTGCTACAATAACTTTTCATTACCTTTTTAAAGTAATTTTCGCCCTCCTTTTTATCTTTGTTTTCCCACTCATTTCCTTTATGCTACTTTTTGTGACTCCGATTTTTTTATGTGATAGTTCTGCTCTGGTCTTGTGCCTTCTTAAATTTTTGTGCTGCTTGCTGCTGGCTTTCAGCGCTTACTGGGTTGGTTTTGCTGGAGGGTGTGAGATGGGGACAGGAGTGGTGGGAGTGTGGTTTTTCTGATGTCCTCCCTGGGGTGTGGAGTTTATTTAGTTCTTAGGCTGCCCCACAGGTGGGGTGGGGTGTGGTGGGGAAGGGCTTTCCTGATGGTTTCTATGGTAACAGAATCTTTTTGGTGGCTAGTTTTGGAGAAGAGTCCAGATGTTAGTTACACCTAACTATCTAGCTTTCAATACCAGATTGATGGCAAGGATCAGGGGGCTTTTGGTACTGATGCCCTTTCAAAGGACAAACTTGGCTGTAATGACCTGTCCTATAGCAGTGAAAACAGAAATTAGGGACATGAATTTATTAAATTTTATTTTAATTAAAGTTTACAATTCACCTTAAATTTCCTGTCCCTGTACCTTTGCATCAATCTGAAATCTTTGGTAATTTGCTTCTCAAAACCCCTGTCTTCCATCAAAGTTTAGCTGAAGTAGATGTGTCTCACTGGGGTGAGAAGAAAGGAAGTGTGAAATGTAGTAGTAGTAGTAATTAATAATAGTAGTTACTACTAGTAGTAGTTAATAATAGTAGTTAATAGTAGTAGTAGTAGTTAGTTGTAGTAGTTAGTAGTAGTAGAAATAGTAGTAGGTAGTGGTAGTTAGTAGTAGTAGTAGGTAGTAATAATAGTAAGAGTAGTAATAGTAGTAGGTAGTAAATATAGTAGTTAGTAGTAGTAGTAGTAGTAGCACCAGTAATAGGTAGTGATAGTAATAGTAGCTGTAGTAGTAGTAGTAGTAGTAGGTAGTCTTTAGTAATAGTAAGAGTAGTAGTGGTAGTGGTAGTAGCAGCAGCAGCAGCAATAATAAACAGTCCTGACAGCAGAGGAATAAGCAGAGTTCCAAGCTTAGGGCAATTCACCTGTGAGGACCTACCCTTGCCCTAAGCCACAGTGTCTTAGGCAGATGAGCAGTCTATATACTACAGCAAGACCTCAACTTACCCCCTGAACCCCAAGAATAAGGCTCCAACCAGATCTTGACCCCCTTGCTGATCAACATAAAGACTCGCCCCTTTCACTTGGGTGCAGAGAGGCCTTGTTTCCATAGCAATCTAGGAAAAGGGCCCAGCACAGCAACAAAATACTTCATATTTTATTTATTTGACTTTGGATGGAATTGAATGCTACTTTCTTAGAGATGGAGGATTTCTCCTGCTGTTATATCTGTGGCGTTCCCTTTTCTCATTTTATCATCTTCTGAATTTTCCCACCATTTTCCTCAAGCCAGTCACTGAAATCAAACTTTGCACTGAAAGCTTAGGTTTTTCTCTGTAGAGAGCAATATTTTTGCTATATCTGGTTTCTTCCTTCAACATTACTTCATTTTTATTTTGTATTTAAATGTGTGTGGCTTTGTCTCCTGCTTATAGAATCTAAGTTCCTTGAAGGCAAAGCCTAATATGTCTTTTGTTTTAATAATAATAGTAATAATAACTAATCATACTGACAACTAACATAAAATATTCTCTGAATTCAATAAGTGCTTTTGGTTTGTTCCCTAGAAGACACATGTTGCCTTTTGTGCCATTTAGCTTCATTTATAAGATAACATATTTGACAATTTTTAAATTGAAGACATAGTTATTAAACATTTAGTATTTGCATGACACAATATAAAATATCTTAAGAATTTGGACCCTAACATCATTGAGCTGGAAAAGAAACATTTAGATTAATAATAATATTATGATAATGATGTTAATGATGATTGTGATATATATGTATATAAGAACTGGATGCTAAACTAAGTCAAACAGTCCTGAAATATAGGTGTTATTATTACAGTTGAGGAAACCAAAGCAAAGAGACATTAAGTGACTTGCCCAAGGTCAGCCAGTGATGAAGTCAAGGTAGCCAGACTAGGTTCAGAATAAACATGAGACAAATTCGCAATGGCTATTCTCTATCAAAAGGAAGCTAGACATACAAAGTATCTCTACTTTGTAGAGATAAAATACGAAGTATTTTACAAAGCAGATACAAACTAGGCCCCTGAAGTGGCCAATATGGAATAGAGTTGGGAGAGCATCGATCTAGAAAGGGAAGGAATTTGGAAGAATCCAGGAAAGGAACATGCCAGGAGGCCTAAGTCTGCCATTGATGGGTAGGGGAGATCCACAGAGAAGTTTAATAGAGTCACCAGAGTTAGAGTAAGGACATTGGTGCCATGAGAGAGAAGACACTATGAGGATAGAGAAAGAAGAACCTCCTGGTGGGCTCAGTCCAGAAGAAAACTGAGTAAAAATCTTTATCATAAGTATATCTTTGATAGGGGAAATATAACCTTGGGGGCATCTCAGGGATAAAGACAGGAACTCAAGGGGGTGAGGATCAAGGAGGAGAGGAAGTGGCAGGGAGCTCAAAGGTGGGGCTATCAATGAAGTAGATGGAATACACCTGGCAGACCAGGGCCCAGACCTGTCTAAAGTTTGTTTAAAGGTGCACAGAGTTTTGAGGGATGGACAAAGGAGTTTCATCCTCATAATCATTCTATAAACAGAATACTATTACTGAAATTATTATATCTGATAATAGCCATATGGGCTTCTTCCTGACCTTACAACAATCTGTGAGGTACATAAAAACTAGCCAGCTTAAGAACTTGTTCAGGGATGCATAGGCACTTTGAGTCTGAATTGAAACACAGAATTCACTGGCCTCAACACGAAACTCTACATTCCTTGCCACAAAGCTACTTACAAATGTCTGCTCCATAATTAACAAGCTTATTTTAATTTTCCATTTTGAAATATAACATTATTTTTATTAATTTCCACTTGGCCCATTGTCATTTTCAATGCATTGTCTTGTTCAATGAACTTTCCTTTTTTTTTTAAAGAAGTTTGTTTTAGTGAAATTCCCAATTTCGTTTTCTAAACTCTTTTTCTCATGAATGCATTTTTGCTACCAAGGTGTTAACTGTTTTCATGATTTTCTGGCATCACTTTCATTATTTCCCCCAATTTTTCTTCTACTTCTTGATTTCCCTGTTGGGATCTTTTTTTTCTTTCTTTTTTATTAAAGCTTTTTATTTGCAAAACATATGCTTGGGTAATTTTTCAACATTGACCCTTGCAAAGCCTTTTGTTCCAAATTTTTCTCTCCTTCTCCCCACCCCCTTCCCTAAATGGCAGGTAGTCTACTACATGTTAGATATGTTAAGATATGTTAATTATGTTAAGATATATGATGAATCGAATATATGTATCCATATTTATACAATTATCTTGCTGTATAACAAAAATCAGATCTACAAGAAAAAAAAAAAACCTGAGAAGGAAAACAAAATGCAAGCAAACATCAACAGAAAGCATGAAAATGCTATGTTGTGGTCCACACTGAGATCCCACAGGCCTCTCCCTGGGTGTATATGGCTTTCTTCCTCACTGAAAAATTGGAGCTGGTTTGAAACATCTCATTGTTGAAGAGAACCATGTCCATGTTTGTGTGTAATGATCTCCTAGTTCTGCTCATTTCACTTAGCATCAGTTCATGTAGGTCTCTCCAGGCCTCTCAAATCGTCCTGCTGGTCGTTTCTTACAGAACAATTATATTCCATAACATTCATATACCATAGTTTATTCAATCATTCTTGAATTGATGGGCATCCACTCAGTTTCCAGTTTCTAGTCACTACAAAAAGGGCTGCCACAAACATTTTCGCACATGTGGGTCTCTTTTCCTCCTTTAAGATCTGTTTGGGATATAAGCCCAATAGAAACACTGCTGGGTCAAAGGGTGTACACAGTTTGATAACTATTTGAGCATAGTTCCAAATTGCTCTCCAGAATGGTTGGATCCATTCTGTTCACAGTTCCACCAACAATGTATCGGTGTCGGGATGTTTTTTTCAAGCATTTTTTCAGTAATTCTTTTTGGAGTGTGAGACTAAGTCACATTTTTCCTTGTGACCTTGAATGTGGAAGTTTTGAATGTCTTGATGTTTTCTGATTTTGTGTTTTGATCTTCCCTGTAACCAGAGTAATTTCTTACGGTCATGTTCCTTTTTTGTTGTTTCCTATTGATTTTTCCAGCCTATTTCTTAAGTTTTCTTTTTATATTAAAAGTGGGCCCTGAATGAAGAGAGCATTGTCTCAAGCTTCAAGTTGTTGTTCTGTTGGTTCAGAGCTGTTCCTGGGCATATGTTAGTTTTCTGCTTTTGTAGGGTGTTATCATCTAAGGAGAGGTATAATCACTGGTTTCCTGGTCTGAACTTTTAAAAATCTGAGTGACCATAAGCTCTCTTTTCTGAACTGGATCTGGGGACTACCTCCTTGTGTGCTAGTCTTCATTCATGACTTAGGATGATAATGTGGATCACTGTGTGGCCAATGCAACAGGGTCCTGGACCCAGTGCCAGCTCAGGTCCCTCTTTCTGACCAGTTTCTCAGTCCTTACTGAGAGCCCTGGAAGCATCAACTGCAGTTGATTCAGTTTCCTTTCAAAGTCATGTGAGGGAGGCCCACTAATGGCTACTTTGGTTTGGAATATTGTTTTATCCTTTCCATTTGTCGGGTTTTCCAATCCTGAATTTTAAGCCTTATTTTAAAGTTGTAAAGATGTTTTGATGGCAGAGATTGGATAAGTTCTGCTTTTATTTTTCTAATTACGTGTATAATTTAAAAGAATATATCTTGAGGTATATTTTGTTATATTAGGATACATTAAACTTTTGTTATTAGTAAATTTTTGTTTCTGATGAACTTTTTTTAAAAGTCTTTAAATAGTTGACTGAGAATGATTTTTCAATTTTTTTTTAACATTTCAGATGGTGTGCAGCAGACGGAGATTTAAGTTATTGTGTTTCTTGCCATAATGCTTTTTGTACAAAATGCATTCGGCGCAATCTAGGGGAAAAGGAGATGTCAAAAGTGATGGATGAAAACATTAAGTGGAGTTGTTATATTTGTCAGCCTGAGCCTTTGTTGGATTTGGTGGCCATTTGTGACTGTGTATTTGAGAATGTATCACACTTAGATCAGCAATATAAAACGAAAAAGTTAGTAAGTGAAAAGAGGGACAGCACATGTGACCATTCAGAGAACTTAAAAAGTGCAAGTTGTGCTGAAGGGACCCAGCAGGTGTCTGATCCTTCCTCTGGTACTGCCCCACGCCCTTCTCCCACTCCACCTATTCCAGAGGACTTGATTCAACAGACAAAAGCAATCCTTCAGAACGTGAGAGAAATGAATGCTACTTTTTTGAAACATTTGCATGAAGTGGGCCACATTATTGAATCTACCCCCAGTGAGAGCTTGAGTCACTATGAAACTCTGAGATATATGATAATGGGGATACAGAATGATCAGGAGGCTATAAAAGATTGCCTGAGTAATGAAGTAATTAAATCAGTTGTTGGAGAGATGGAAGACAGTAGTAATGAAAGTGAAAATGAGAATGATTAAAAAGACACTGAAATGAGGATTTCTGTGTTAGGATTGGGATCCTCTCTGACCAACCAGATTTGTTTATGTTCGGTTTGTACCCCTCTGTTTGCTTTCTGTACACCTCCTCTTGCTATTGCCAGTCTGTCCTGGTGGTGGGAGACGCCCAGATCTTCTGAGATGTGATCAAATAAATGCTTCTGTTTTCCACTTTGAAATACCTATCTCTCTCTGTCTTTTTTTTTCTGAGGCAATTGGGGTTAAGTGACCTGCTCAGGGTCACATAACTAGGAAGTGTTAAGTGTCTGAAACCAGATTTGAATTCAGATCCTTCTGACTTCAAGGCTGGTGCTCTATCCACTGCACCACCTAGCTGCCCCCAAATAACTCTTTTTAATGGAGTTGGTGGACTTCTGACCCACCCAGTTTTACGGGATTTTCTGGGAGAACTTGGCAGAGCAGGAAAATCAGGTGATCCCAAGATTGTGTACCTTTGCACAATCTCAGGTACGGTATGCATGGGAAACGTCCCTGGGATTGGATTCGGGTCGGGATTCTTCTAGGGTTGAAGCAGCACCTCCATATGCATGGAAAAGCCAAAGGGTCCTGTTGTTCCAGTGAAGTTCCTGGGAGAAAGGGATGGGATATTTGGGCTGGGAAAGATGTTGTGACTCCCTCATTCCTGTCCCCGAGAACTGAGACCCTAATTCATCTGGGGCTAGGGATGGAGGTCTCCTCTTCCACAAGGGCTTCAGGCTGATCAGAGTGGGGATGGACGGGAATTGCACCAAGCAGCATCCAAAGGGGAGATGCCCCTTGCAGAAGGTGAGGTAAGCAGTGATATCCCTCCTGCAAGGCCACATGAAAAATGATTGAGGCAAGGCTGGAAAATTCAAATCTTACTCAATTAAAACCGGAGATATTGGGGTTCCAGTACTATCACCCACTGATGATCAAAACCATATCGTGTGTAATGAGAATGTGCTCAGGTTTCACAGTCCCATTGGACAGAGTCCAATGGACAGAATCCTTGGCAGCAGGGAAACAATGGGGGATGTTGATGAAGGGGCTCCAGAGGAGAGTCGCCAGAACTGGGAATGAGAGGTTCTGTGGAGGGGGAGTGGGCACCCGGGGGAACCTTCTTCTAAGAAAACTGAGTGCCCTCAAAATCTCTTCTCTTCTCCAAAGCACACTGAGAACATTTCTGATTTACTTTCAGTCATGACTAATAGCCAGGTCCCATCAGGGTGAATAGAACATTGTCTGTGCATATGGTTTGAAAATAATAACAAAAACCCAAAAAGTTTAACGCAGGAAGTTATACCAGAGAACTCCCTAGACTTTCCAGAGACAGCTAATGAAATAAGTACCAAGTACCAAAGGCACAGTTGACTTCTACAAAAGAGACTCCCAGGGTGCAATTCCCGAGACATGTCGTGTCTGAATTGAATCATTCAACTGAAAAAAGAAACAATGGTGTTGCTCAGGCCAATTGGGGATATTGGTAGGAGCACAAATCAGATTGTAAATGGAAACGGGATAAAAGGGAGTATGAGATGCCTGTGGGTCAAACTGAACATTGGCAAAGAGGGCAAGTTAAGCCTTGTCTCAAGAAGCAAACAGTCTTCAGGGGATGGGTGAGGAGGAGGAGGGAGGAAAGATTTAAAAAGGGAAGGAGGGAGGCCTTGCTTGGGTAGCTCGTTTGGCAGGGCTCCATATTGCCCTCCAGAATGGTTGAATCAGTTCACAATTCCACAAACAATATATCAGTGTCCCAGTTTTCCTACATCCCATCCAACATTCCTCAATAACTTTTCCTGTCATCTTATCCAACCTGAGAGGTGTGCAGCAGTGCCTCAGAGTTGTCTTAATTTGCATTTCTTTGATCAATAGTGATTTAGAGCACCTTTTCTTTTTTTCCAATATGTGCATACATATTTATATAATTATCTTGCAGAAGAAAAATCAGATCAAAAAGGGGAAAAAATAAGAAGGAAAACATAATGCAAGCAAGCATCAACAGAAAGCATGAAA
This sequence comes from Myrmecobius fasciatus, assembly GCA_023553655.1. NCBI lineage: Eukaryota > Metazoa > Chordata > Mammalia > Dasyuromorphia > Myrmecobiidae > Myrmecobius > Myrmecobius fasciatus. The sequence continues at coordinate 23,976 of JAJPUD010010531.1, read as the reverse complement.
ATGCTGTGTTGTGATCCACCCTTAATTCCCACAGTCCTCTCTCTGGGTGTAGATGGCTCCCTTTATCACAACACCATTGGAACTGGCCTCCATCATCTCATTGTTAAAAAAAGCCACGTCCATCAGAATTGATCATCCCATAGTCTTCTTGTTGCCATGGATAATGATCTGGTTCTTCTCTTTTTACTTAGCATCAGTCCATGCAAGTCTCTCCAGGCCTCTCTGAAATCATCTGGCTGGTCATTTCTTACAGAACAATAATATTCCATGACCATATATCATAATTTATTCAGCCATTCTCCCATTTATGGGCATCCATTCAGTTTCCAGTTTCTTGCCACTACAAGGGCTGCCGCAAACATGTCTGACCATGTGGGTCCCTTTCCCTCCCTTGAGATGAGAGCACCTTTTCATGTGACTAGAATTGGTTTCAATTTCTTTGAGATGAAAATCTTCTGAAGAGCCCTTGTGGTTAGCAGAAGAATAAGTTAATTAGAGAGCTCAATAAAGATAGCCTTGGGGCTGCAGTAGAAAGGTGGTGGCTTTTTGTGGCAAAATAATTGCTATATGAGCAGAGAAGAGGCTTGGATCAAACCTGCTTTGTGGCACAATACTGGTAGACATTTGTGCTATCACACACGGGTTGGAATTGAAATTTAAAAATACTGTGATTAATTTGGCACCAACCCTTTACCAATTCACCATCAGTCATTTTGAGGTTGGGAAAAGGAAAGGAAATGGCATTTGGGGCCACACTTCATCCTTTTCCTAATATAGCACAGCAGATGGAGGAAGAATGAGGTGTTCTGCAACATGAGCTGCTTTGTGTGGAGAGTCTTTTTATTTTCTTGGATGATGATACAGGATACCTTGATGTCTGTGGGGAGGACAGGTTAGCAGTACAAGTCTCATTGTATCTGACCACAGTTGAGTTATTTTTCTGTTGTGTCTGACTCTGTGTGGCCCCATTTGGCTTTTCTTGGGCGTGGGGACAGAGCTACTAAAGCATTTTTCCTTTTCCTTCTCCAACTTATTTTACAAAAGAACTGAGGGAAAAAGTGTTCAGTGATTTACTTAGGATTCCATAGCTCATAAGTGTCTGAGCCCAGATGTGAACTCTTGATAAAGAGTATTCCTGAGTCGAGGTCCAGCGCTCTCCCCACTGAGGCACCCGGCTGCAGTGCTTGTGCTGCCTTGTCCCGTAGGGTCCCTCGGAGACATTGGTGAGTGTTACTACCACAGGCGATTGCAGAGAACACGCCTGGCAGAGCGTTCCAGGTTCTTTGGTGCTGAAGTGATAGAGAAAGACTAGGATGGAGACAGGAATTCTGCCAAAGACAGGAATTCAGGGCAGTGAGTGACTGCTAAATGTTCCTGAGAGGAAAGTGGATAGATTTTGGGAAAGGACATGGACAAAAGAAACTCACTCCTCACACTTCTAAAATTACCACAACTAGAGAGGGAGCAGACTACACCAGGGAGAAGGGAGAATAAGAGTCAGCAGAAGCCAATGGCCAAACGGATCCATTTTCAGTGGGGAAATCCGGGGTGACAGCCTACTGTCCATGCTGTGGACACTAGCTTGCTGTGTGACCTCAGACAACTTCCACCCCCACTCTGGGGTCTCTGGACTCATTTGGTGGCTTGAAGTAAAAACTGGTTGAAGGAAGAGGCAACTGAGGAAGTCCATAAAACACACACGGAAGACCCTGGGAAGAGAGGCTTTGGGACAGAGACCATGGCTCAGTGGCAAGAAGAGTGGAATATGGAGTTTGGAGGAGCGAGATGGGATTTTCAGCTTTATTCCTGATACAAAGCTACCTCTCAAGGCTTCCTCACTGTCTGATTTTCTGCATACTGCAAGGTTAACTTTCCTTTACACCAGGCCTGGGCATTCCTGATTTGACCCTTGGCAAGTTCTGGCAAAACTGGCTCCTTCTTTGTGTCCTCCCTAGCTCAGACCAGCCATTTTCTTGACCCTATTTCCTCCCAGTTTGGTCAGTGGCCAACATGGAAACTGTGCTTGGTGCATGGGCTCTGGGCTTGGCTCCTTGTCCCTTTTTAGACTCAACTGCTTAGTGACTCTGTGACATGGCTGCCTCTCTATTATCGAAATAGAAGAGCAGGGTTACTGGTCTCTCCAGATATGGGGGACAGGGGTGACCAAGGGGACAGACTTTGGGCTGGCTCTTGACCCTCCATCACCTACTTTTTGTATTCATTGAGGTGGCTGAGTCACCCAAGTTCTCCATGTCCCAGACAATTTTCCAAGAGTACAAATTGCAGTCAGAGAATGGGTCAGTGGAGAGGTTTTCCTTCTCTGGGAGTCCCCCACAGTTCTCACCTGTCCATTTTATACATACATCTCTCTGATCACAATGATTTTCATTGACTACATGATTTACTTCAACAATAACCTGCAGTGATTTCAACAAACTGACTAGCATCAGGCACTCATGAAATGGAAGCTGGTAAGCTTTGTTAAATTTACATAAGTTTGTTTGGGTTACCTGGCAAAGGAAAAATTTCTTTTTGTTTTCTTATTCAATAATTACTAAAAATCACAGGGAGGAAGGTCATACTCCTGCATTAGGTAGACTAAATTTATATCATACACACCCCTGGTCACTGCCACTGAAGGACAGACAGTGGGAGGAAATGTCTGTTCTTAATTAGCTTTCAAGTTTCAAAAACCATAGACAACTACAACAGTAGACTTGATCTCAGAGTCCCTCCCTAACCTAGAAGATGTCTAGCACAAAGTGTGTGAGCTTAGGTATATACCCTTCCAAAAATGATATTCAGAGTTCTGAAGATCCTCCTAGCTCTGTCTCTCTCTATGCTGAAGACCCTTCTAGTGTGGCCAGTCTTTCTATAATCAGAGCTGTCCCTGGAACAGTCACATACTGGGTTCCAAAGTCTCTTTCACTTCTGGCATTCTGTGATGCTAACATGACCCTCCCAACCTCTGGCATTTGTGTTCCTGGGTCCCTTCCAGCTCTGACATTTCATGTTCTCTTATCTCTGGGAGCTCTCAGATCTCACATTGTAAGGATGTGCTCAAGTCTGATATTCTATGATCCCTGAGGAAGTGTACCCCCTTACATCCATGAGCTCATTTGGAAAGTGACCCTAGGGCTGATAGAAAGTCCCTTCTCAGGGTGCATGGTTCCCTTTTATGTAGTTTTAAGTTGAATGAAACATGGCAGGTGAGGAAAATTTCCAGTATTTAATGAGGTTGGGCTCTCTACCTAAATTGACATTTTCCAGGATGTAGGTTTAGTCCTGTGAAGTATAAATACCACCAGAGTGGCTCTCACTAACAGCTAGGGACGCAGAGGGACAAAGGGAAGGGAAAGGGTGGAATGGGGAAAATTGTCTCACATAGAACAGGTCAAAAAAGCTTTTCCATTGAAAGGGGAGAGGGAGCTGGGAAGAGGGGTGAGTAAAACTTGCTCTCACTACTTTAGTTCAAAGGGGGGAGAATCTACACATTCAATTAGAAATGCCCCTTACCCTACAGGAAAATAGGAGGGGAAGGGGATAAAAGAATGGAGGGAAGATAGGGGGATGTGATAGTCAAAAGCCAAAGACTTTCAAAAATGGACCAATTGAAAGAAGAGAAGAGAATAAAGACATGAAGATATAGTATCAAAATACAATTAGCAATCATAAAAGTGAAATATTCGAAGGCAAATTTCTCTAATAAATGGCCTCATTTCTCAAACATAGAGACAACAGAATCAAATTAATAAAAATAGAAACTGTTGCTCAATTGATAAATGATCAAAAGTTCTGAACATGTTTCAGATGAAGTTATGAAAGCTTATTTATAGTCATAAGAAAAAAAAATGCTCTAACTCACTATTGATTGGAGAAATGCAAATTACAGCAATTCTGAGGGAGTACATCCTGCCTATCAAATTGGTTAATTGGACACAAAAGTAAAATGACAAATGTTGAAGGAAATGTGGGGGGGGGAATGAGGTATTAAGGCTCTTTTATTGCAATTGTGGAACTGATTCAACCTTTCTGTAGAACAATTTGCAGTTTTCTCAGAACGATACAAAACAGTTTATAGACTTTGACCTAGCAACAGCATTAATGGGTCTGCATCTGAAAAGAGATAAAAATGGAAAAGGAACTTTATGTACAGCAATATTCATAGCAGCTTTTTACTCAGTACAAAGAATTGAAAATTAAGAAGATATCCATCACTTGGCTTATTGCTGAACTAATTGCAGTATGTGATTTTGATAGAATACTATTGTGCTAATTCAAATTGAGCTGCATGCTCTCAGGAAAAACCTGGAAAGTCTCTCATGAGCTCATGCAAAGTGAAATGCACTAAGGACAAAGCAACAGCAATACTATGAGATGATCTGGTGTGAATGACTTGGTTATACTCAGCAGTGCAGTGATCCAAGAAACCCTACAGGAGTGATGGTGACAAAAGTTAGAGGTTCCCCGAGAAGGAAGTGATTGTATCTGAATACAGATTAAAAGATAATGTTTTTGACTTTGTTTTTCTTGATGTATTTTTGGTGAGGATCTATTTTCTTTTACACCTTGACTTATATGGAAATGATTTATATAACTTCACATGTACCTTCTCAATGGCCAGGGTGAGGAGTGAGGAAGAGAGAAAATATGGAACTCATAGTTTAAAAATTAAATGTTAAATCTTGTTTCAATGTAAATGTAACTGGGGAAAAATAAAATACCAAATAATAATAATAGTAAAAAAGAAAGTACAAGAGCATCCTAGACTTTTGGAAGTGGAAACAGCATTCAAAAGAAGGCAGCTCAAATTTCCAGGTGGAAACTTGTCTAAATCCACTTCTGGGGCTAGGATCCCCTCCTCAGTGAGACACTCCCAAGCATCATAATATTAACATATAGACTTAAAGACAGTAATAAGGTGGAAGGTGGTTCCCAAGAGAGGAGAGCATTCTCCTCATTGCCATATTTTCTCCTTGCTGGATGGAAGACCTCAGCTGAAGGATAAACTCTGGGGAGAGAGACAGGATCATTGTAGAGGGCAGAAGACTTGTGTTGACTTTTATGGGCCCAGACTTTCAAAGAAGCATTTCTGAAGGGCCTGTTGTTCATAGGCCAGGAACTGTGATCAAGTGCAACTCCTTTGTACTTGACATTTTTCACCAGGTAAACATAAAAGCTGTCCTGCATTTTTGTCATTAGCCTGATTGCTCACATGTAACCTGAAAGTCCTTTACCCTTTCTTTGTGGAAAATTCAAGTCAAGGTCTGATTTCCCCTAAGAAAACATCAGTTCTGTGCAAAAGCTGTACTGGGAGGGAGAATTGTATTCTGGAAAGAGCTTTGGCTTCTGTGGAGTCAGAACACCTGGGTTCAGATGCTGCCTTTGATACTTAGCCCTGGTGTGACCTTGGGCAACAACATAACCTTGTTTGAGCTCAGTTTGTTCTCTCCTGACTAGAAGGACGACAATGAAGTCACAGGAGTGCCTGGGATGGTGTGTGTTCCCTTTCCTGATGCATGTCTCATAGCAACAGCTGCTTGCTCCATATGTCCTCTGTGCATCTCTGTTTCTCTTCCTCTGGCTCTGTCAGATCCTCAATTATTTTGGCTTTAGAGAGATTGTACTCTGCTCAAGGTAAGGTGGCTGACTTGATCTGGATTTCCACTGGAAAAGGTGAGGTTCTCTTTGGACAAGCCAAGGGCAAGTATCCTGGGGCCCAGTTATTTGGCTTTTTAGAACAGGGAGTTCAATGTCTGTTTGTTTTTTTAATTTTTAATTGATTCAGCTCAGCAATAATTGCAATGGTAGGCACAAAGAAGTGAGCATCAGTCTCATACAATGCTAGGGCCTAAGCTGTGAGTTACTTAAGTTCTTTTATGCTTTATGCTATCTGACAAGGGGAAAATGTCTAGTTTTTTGGCTTAGTAATCCCTCCAGGGTTATGTAGACTACATTTGCCCCCTACAAATGTCAGTTTCTGTCCAAAGTCAGATGATAGTAGGAGGAGTTTGGTCTTAATTAACTCTGAAGGATCAAGGTAGTATCTATTTCACTTCAGTACTGCTCTCTAATTGCAAATGTCTCTAGGGAAAGACTATTCTGGAAGACTTGGAGCAATGAAAAGCCACCCTTCAAACAGTTCTCTCCATTTCTATCACCCAGACTGGTGAGGAGAAGGTGCCAGAGTGCATCTTCCACTTGCAGGAAGGACCAGAACTGAGTAGAGTCCCAGGCTCCTGAGGGCAAGTATTGGGGCTGAGGTGGAAAACTGAACTCAGCTTTGGTTGTCCATGCTCTCTCCTTTTATGGAAAACTGGGAGAACAAGGAGGCAGAGGGTCTCTTCAGGGCTGCACATAAAGGAAGAGTCCAGAAGCTGCAGTTGCCACAGAGCCGCAGCCTCGGAATTGGACATGGGTTTCTGATAAGGAATCCCAGAACAGAGGAGGAAGGGGATGGTCTGAAGGAGGGGTGGCTCTTACTCTGTTTTCTCCAAGCAGGAGGAGGCAAAACCAGGCCAAGGGCTAAGAGAGGCACTGGGGCACCATGGCATATATGCATGTTTGCCCCGGTCAAGACTGGGCTATAGGATATTGGAGGTAATTGCTGCTGGTTAGTTCCCCCGTTAAAGGAAGAAAAGTTGAAGCAGAAACCTGAGGATCCTCTCAGGATTAATGATGCAACCTTACCCACAAGGAGCATCAGTGAATGGGCCCAAAGGTCCTCAGGATGTCCAAACATCTAGCCAGGAGCCCCTAGAGGCTCTCAGAAAATTGCCTGAAGCATGAAGACCTTAGTTGACTCAATACCCTTAATAAATACTGGCAAAAGGTAGTGGAGGGTCCAGAGTCAGTCCAAAATCTGTCTCCCAAGTCACCTTGGATTCACAAAGCTGGGAAGATCAATGGCCATGTTCTGCTCATTGCTTGGCAGAGAGACAGCCATGTCAGAGGTTTCCTAACAGATAAATGCAAGGAAAGGGACAAGCAACCAAGCCCAGGGGCCATGCTCCAAGCAAAGTGGAAATGCAGCCACTGACAAGGACAAAACTTGGAGGAAAAATGTCCAAATGAAGGGCTGGTTTCCCCTAGGAGGGATATTTGCTAAATAACGACTTAATTTTCACCAAAACATTTACCAGTGTCAAAACAGGAAAACACCAAGTCTAAAGTAAAATTAACTCTGAACTGTACAAAAATCCTACACTGAGGGAGACTCTAGATGTTTATTTTTTATTAAAAGCTTTTTATTTGCAAAACATATGAGTGATTTTTCTACATTGACCTTTGCAAAACTTTTTTTCCCAAGCTTTTCCCCTTCTTCCCCCACCCCCACCCCTAGATGACAAGTAATCTAATACGTGCTAAATGTGTTAAATTATATGACAAATCCAATGTATGTATATATATTTATATAGTTATCTTACTGCACAACATGAGATCTAGAAAGAGAGAAATAAAACCTAAGAAGGAAAACAAAATGCAAGAAAATATTCACAGAAAGCATTAAAATGCTGTGTTGTGGTCCACAGTCAGTTGCCACAGGCCTCTCTCTGTATGTATATGACTATCTTCATCGCTGAACACTAGGAACTGGTTTGAATCACATCATTGTTGAGGAGAACCATGTCCATCAGAATTGATCATCCTATAGTCTTGTTGCTATGTATAATGTTCTCCTGGTTCTTCTGATTTCACTCAGCATCAGTTCATGCAACTCTCTCCAGGCCTCTCTGAAATCATCCTGCTGTTTGTTTCTCACAAAACAATAATATTAATATTCCATAACATTCATATACCATAATTTATTCAGCTATTCTCCAATTGATGGGCATCCTTTCAATTTCCAGTTTCTTGCCACTACAAAAATGGCTGCCACAAACATTTTTGCACACATGGGTACCTTTCCCTCCTTTAAAATCTCTTTGGGATATAGGCCCAGTAGAAACACTGCTGGGTCAAATGGTATGCACAGTTTGATAACTTTTTGAGCATAGTTCCAGATTGCTCTCCAGAATGGTTGGATCCGTTCACAGTTCCATCAACAATGTATCAGTGTCCCAGTTTTCCCACAACCCCTCCAACATTCATCATTATCTTTTCCTGTCATTTTAGCCAATCTTACAGGTGTGTAATGGTACCTCAGAGTTGTTCTAATTTGCATTTCTCTGATCAATAGTGATTTGGAGCACCTTTTCATGTGACTAGAAATAGTTTCAATTTCTTCATCTGAAAATTGTCTGTTCATATTTTTTGACCATTTATCGATTGGAGAATTGGCTTGAATTCTTATATATTTGAGTCAGTTCTCTATATATTTTAGAAATGAGGCCTTTATCAGAATCTTTGAATGTAAAAATAATTTCCCAGTTTATTGCTACCCTTCTAATCTTGTCTGCATTCATTTTGTTTGTACAAAAACTTTTTAACTTCATATAGTCAAACTTATCTATTTTGTGATTAATGATTATCTCTAGTTCTTCTTTGGTCACAAATTCCTTCCCCCTCCACAGGTCTGAGAGGTAAACCATCCTACATTGTTTTAATTTGTTTATAATATCATTCTTTATGTCTAGATCATGAATCCATTTCAACCTTATCTTGGTATATAGTGTTAGGTGTGGGTCAATGCCTAGTTTCTTCCATACTAGTTTCCAATTATCCCAGCAGTTTTTGTCAAATAGTGAGTTTTTATCCCAAAAACTGGGTTCTTCAGGTTTATCAAACACTCGATTACCATTGTCTTTGAGTATTTTCTCCTGTGTCTTTATATCAGCACCAGAGTTGGGGATCTAATTGGGCTCCTCCAATTCCATGTCCCTCTATTCTAGTCATTGGACCAAGGGCCAAGCCCCAAGCCAAGCTTCTCCTTCAAATCTCTTATGTATATGGCTCTCTCTACTGCCCCAATTCCTTCTTCTTTCAGTCCTTATCTTAAACCACAAAATAGGTCCAGAGGATCATAGACTTCAATCACCAGCTCAAAGCATGCTGAGTGTACATTGTCCAATCCCTTTATGCTACAGAGGAAAATAAAGCCTAGGGAGGTAAAGGAGCTTGCCTTACATCTCACTTAGCCTCAGAGATCTGGAAACGACCTTCAAGTTGAATTAGTCAAAATTTCACCATTTACACAGGAAAAACCTGGAGGCCAGAGTGGTGATGGGAGGTGTGTGAGTTTTCCTGCCTCAGAATTCAGCCATGTGCCCTTTAGATTGTGCTACCTCTACCCTCCCATCTCACAGTACAAGAGTGGAAGGATAAGAGGCAAGTATAAGAGGCAAGTTTATTTTTTGAAATGATAAAAGCCATTTCCCAAAATGATCCAATTTTACCTCATAAACATTCAGCAGCTGCTTATTGGCCTGAATTGAATTCTTTGATGGCATTCTTGTCCACATTCTCCTCTCCCTCTAACGTGAGAAGTCCTTTTCCCAATCTGATATTTTGCTGAAATAAGTTTTCAAGGATCTACCAACAGCTAAGGTTAGGTGAGATATCATCAGAGATAATTAACATCACTTCAGCACCAAAGAGCCTGGACAGCTCTGCCATGCAGGCTCTCATTAACCCACCTACTCTAGTAACACTCACCTATGCCATGGGGACATGGCAGCACAATCACGGGCAAATAAATTGTTCAGTGGATAGAGTGCTGAACCTGGAGGCAGGAAGTCTCATCTTCAGCAGTTCAAATCTGGCCTCAGACACTTATTTCCCTTGTAATCCTGGGCAAATCACTTAACAACCTTTGCCTCAGTTTTTCATGTATACAATAAGGTGGGGAAGGAAATGGCAAACCATTCTAATATCTTTGCTGGGAAAACCCCAAGTGGGATTGCAAACCATCAGTCACAGCAGAAAAATGGCCCAACCATGGTCAGATGTGTCCAGATTCTCACTGATCATCTGGCATCACCACAAACAACAATGTATCTTGTATCATCATCACAGAAAAAAAAATCCTCTACTTCAGGGAGCTCACCTCCCTGAAAACCACATTCTTCCTACAACTATATTAATAGAATAATGACAGGCAAGACCCCAAATGCCATTTCATTTCCATTTCCTAATGGGAAACTATTTGATATTGAATTAGTAGGCTCTTTCACACACCACCTTCTTAGATGAGGATCTTTCCTCATATTTTATTAAACATATACAGCTCATTCTCTGATAGCTCCCTCTTGTGCCCTCCTCTTCCCCTTTCATCACTTAGATGCCCTCTTCCACTATCTCCTTCTTTGCCCCCATCTTAAAACAGGACATTGAATTTACTCCTTATTCAGCCAAATCCCTCTCAACTTGCTTGACTGGTTCCCTTCCCACCCATTTCTTCCAGCAGGCTGTTACCTCTTTCATCCAGTTCTCTCCTTTCAATATCTCCCTGTGTCCTAGCTGCTTCTTCCTGATTACAAACATGTCTATTCCCCACCCTTAATAACATCTCTTCCTAGATCCATCTAACCCCTTTGTTCATCATCCAATATACCAATTTTCTTCTTGGGATGAAATTCCTTGAAAAGACCACTTATAATAGTAGCTTCTATTTCCTTTTTTCCCTCTTCTTAACTCTCTGCTATCTACAGTCTGCCCTCATTTTCACCCGGTCTATGCCTTCTTTGTACTTCATCTATTCATATCAGGCTTCTCCTATTAGATATGAGATCTTTAAGAAAAGTTATTGTCTTTGGCTTTTGTTTTGCCCCCAAATTCATAGTACTTTTTCGGCACTATAAATACTTGTTGCTAAAATAACTGATATGTCATGCTTTTCTTTATCCTCAGTCTTTCTCTACCAATTGCACCCAGCCATTCAGGACCTCATCACTTAATGCATATTCTGTGCACCTAGTAAATGCTCAACAAATATTTTCCATAAATTCATTCATTCATGGCTGAGAGAACAGAGCTCTCCTTAAATAGAAAATGGGTTTCAGGCTCTTAGGTAATCAGTAGCCTCCCCCAGTTGATCTTTGGAAAAAATGAAAAGACAATGTCAAAAGCCTCAAGAAAATGCAAGGGGGATGAGAACTTGAGAGGATGGAGTTTCCATGGCAACCCTTTCCCTGTCTATTTTGAAGATGATAAAAATAACACTTGGGAATTGTCCTTCAGGATGTGCTTTGCTTGCTTCACAGTGTAAACTGTTTCAGACGGCGTTGGGAAATGGCTTTCTGAGACACTTGAGAGACAGAAGGAAGCACATGTGACAGGCAAGTCAATACATCACTCTCACCTTGTTCAGCATCTCCCCACAGACCCAGATGGAGACAGACCCCAGCCCTCAACTCCAGAACCTTGGCAAGAACAGGCCCTTTTAAGCCACCAGACCTGCTTTCAGCCCAGCTGGCACAGTCATCATGGAGGAGAGAAACTACTGGAAAGACAAAGCCGACCCTCCTCATCACTAACAGCATCAACTGCTGACCAACTGTCTCAATACAGGAGGCATCTCAGGCTTTACCTTGTGATTCTGCAAATCAGTCTGGGGTGGGGTTTTTTGTGTCAAGTTTTACTCTCTTTTAGAAAGATCCACCCATTGCTCTGATCCCTGAATTCTGTCTCATCCATTTGGCAAAGGACCACACTCTATGTACCTGAAGAAGCAGCAGGCCATTCTGGACAGGAATCAGGGCAGACATCCCTCCTTTCCTCCTGCCTGGACTACTGCAATAGCTGCTGGGTTGCCTTCCTGCCACAGGTCTCTGTCCTCCACACTGCTGCCAGAGTGAACTTCCTAAGGCCAGGTCTGACCTTGTCACATACCTCCATCCCCAAGATGTTCTAGCAACTCCCTTTCACCTCAAGAACTGAATGCAAAATCCTCTGTTTGGCACCCAAAAACCCATCCCAATCTGCCCAAATCTGTGCAGTTCTCCTACACATACACTCTCTTTCCAGATAGTCTGTGACCCAGTGACAGTCTCCTCCTTGCTGCTCTTTGCACAGGACAGTCCATCTTCCAGCTCTGGTCAATTTCTCAGCCTGCCCCTGCTCCCTGCCATGCTCTCCCTCCTCATCTGTCCCACCTGTTTTCTCTGACTTCCTTCACTTCCCAATTACTATGACACCTTCTACAATAAGTATTTCCTGAGCCTCCTTACTTTCAGGGACATTGTTCTCTTGGTTATTTCCAATTTGTCCTATATATGGTTTGTTGCTACATTAGCTGTTTGTATATCACCTCCTCCAGTAGACTCTTTGAGAAAATTGATTGTCTTTGACTATTTTTTTCTTCCTAAGTGCCTGGCGTCAATCATCTCATTGTTGAAACTAACTACATCCAGCAGAGTTGATATTCCTTTAATCTTTTTGTTGCTGTGTACAAGATCTCCTGGTTCTGCTCATTTCACTCAGCATCAGTTCATTTAAGTCTCTCCAGACCTCTCTGAAATCATTCTGATAATCATTTCTTTTTTAATGGAAGAGGAAAAGGGAAACTAAATGGATGTTTTATTTAAAGAATGAAAAGGAAACATACTAGTGAGAGTAAAAAAGTCAAGTTCATAGTAACTGTTTGTTGGTGTGAATTATTTGTCACATCCAACAATAAACCATGTATATGACATAAAATGCCAAATAAAATGTCAACCTATCAAAAATCTCTTTTAAATAACAGCTTACACACTGTGAAAGGTAATTTTAGAACATCATTGCAAGCAAATAACATAAACAAATCCAAAGTAGGATTGTAGTGATTTAGAGCACCTTTTCATATGACTAGAAATGGTTTTAATTTCTTCAACTGAAAATTGTGTCTTCACATCCTTCAATCATTTATCAGTTGGAGAATGGCTTGAATTCTTATATAAATTTGAGTCAATTCTCTGTATATTTTAGAAACAAGACATTTATCTGAACCCTTGAATGTAAAAATGTTTTCCCAGTTAATTGCTTCCCTTCTAATTGTCTGCATTGGCTTTGTTTGTACAAAAACTTACTATAATCAAAATTGTCTGTTTTTGAAAAAACAACAAAATAGATAAGCCTTTACTTAATTTGATTTAAAAAAGAAAAGAGGAAAATCAAATTGTTAGTCTTAAAAATGATAAGGGAGAATTTTCCTCCAATGAAGAGGAAATTAGAGTAATAATTAGGAGTTTCTTTGCCAACTTTATGGCAATAAATTTGATAATGTAAATGAAATGGAGGAATATCTACAAAAATATAGATTGCCTATGTTAACAGAAGAGGAAATAAATTATTTAAATAGCCCCATTTTGGAAAAAGAAATAGAGCAAGCTATTAAACAATTCCCTAAGAAAAAATCTCCAGGGCCAGATGGATTTACATGTGAATTCTACCAAACATTCAAAGAACAATTAATCCCAATACTATATAAACTATTTGAAAAAATAGGGAAAGAAGGTGTACTACCAGATTCCATCTATGACACAGATACGGTGCTAATAGCTAAAGCAGGTAGGGAGAAAACTGAGAAAGAAAACTATAGACCTATTTCCCTAATGAATATTGATGCAAAACTTTTAAATAAGATTTTAGCAGCGACATTACAGAAAGTTATCCCCGGGATAATACAGCATGACCAAGTAGGATTTATACCCGCAATGCAGGGCTGGTTCAACCTTAGGAAAACTATTAGCATAATCAATTATATTGTTAACCAAATGAACAAAAACCATATGATTATCTCAATAGATGCAGAAAAAGCCTTTGATAAAATCCAACACCCATTCCTATTAAAAACACTGGAGAGTATAGGAATAAATGGGCTTTTCCTTAAAATGATGATTAGTAGTATCTACTTAAAACCATCAGCAAGAATCATATGTAATGGAGTCAAACTAGAACCATTCCCAATAAGATCAGGAGTGAAACAAGGCTGCCCACTGTCACCATTATTATTTAATATTGCATGAGAAATGTTAGCTTTGGCAGTAAGAGAAGAAAAAGAGATTAAAGGAATTAGAGTAGGTAATGAGGAAACCAAATTCTCACTCTTTGCAGATGACATGATGGTATACTTAAAGAACCCTAGAGACTCAACTAAAAAACTACTAGAAACAATTCACAACTTTAGCAAAGTTGCAGGATACAAAATAAATCCCCATAAATCATCAGCATTTTTATATATTACCAATAAAGTTCAGCAGCAAGAGATACAAAAAGAAATTCCATTCAAAATAACTGTTGATAGTATAAAATATTTGGGAATTTATCTGCCAAGGGAAAGTCGGGAACTATATGAACTAAACTACAAAACACTTTCCATACAAATAAAATCAGACCTAGTCAACTGGAAAAACATAAAATGCTCATTGGTAGGACGAGAAAATATAATAAAAATGACAATACTACCCAAACTAATTTACTTACTTAGTGCCATACCAATCAAACTCCCAAGAAATTATCTTACAGATCTAGAAAAAATAGTAGCAAAATTCATTTGGAAGAACAAAACAAGAGTTTCAAGAGAATTAATGAAAAAAAAAAAGGCTGATGATGGTGGACTTGCTGTAACAGATCTAAAACTATATTATAAAGCAGCGGTCATCAAAACCATTTGGTACTGGCTAAGAAATAGAGTAGTCGATCAATGGAATAGGATAGAATCACAAGACAAACTAGGCAATAACTATAGCAATTTAGTATTTGATAAACCCAAAGACCCCAGCTTCTGGGATAAGTACTCACTATTTGACAAAAACTGCTGGGAAAACTGGAATCTAGTGTGGAAGAAATTAGGGCTTGACCCACATCTAACACCACATACCAAGATAAGATCTAAATGGGTTCATGATCTGGATATAAAGAGTGATACTATAAGTAAATTAGAGGAATGTAATATAGTTTACCTCTCAGACCTATGGAGATGGAATAAATTTATGTCCAAAGAAGAACTGGAACTCTTAATTGAAAACCAGATAGATAACTTTGACTATATTAAGTTAAAATGTTTTGTACAAACAAAACCAATACAGTCAATATTAGGAGGGAAGCAATAAATTCGGAAATCATCTTTACATTTAAGGGTTCTGATAAAGGTCTCATCTCTAAAATATATAGAGAATTGTCTCATATTTATAAAAATTCAAGCCATTCTCCAATTGATAAATGGTCAAAGGATATGAACAATTTTCAACGGATGAAATTAAAACTATTTGTAGTCATATGAAAAGGTGCTCCAAATCACTATTGATCAGAGAAATGCAAATCAAGACAACCCTGAGGTACCACTACACACCTGTCAGATTGGCTAAAATGACAGGAAAAGTTAATGATGAATGTTGGAGGGGACGTGGGAAGGCTGGGACACTGATGCATTGTTGGTGGAGCTGTGAATGGATCCAGCCATTCTGGACAGCAATTTGGAACTATGCTCAAAAAGGTATCAAACTGTGCATACCCTTTGACCCAGCAGCATTTCTATTGGGCTTATATCCCAAAGAAATCATAAAGGAAGGAAAAGGCCCCACATGTGCAAGAATGTTTGTGGCAGCCCTTTTTGTAGTGGCTAGAAACAGGAAACTGAATAGATGCCCTTCAATTGGAGAATGGCTGAATAAATTATGGCATATGAATATTATGGAATATTATTGTTCTATAAGAAACGACCATCAGGACTATTTCAGAGAAGCCTGGAGAGATTTACATGAACTGATGCTGAGTGAAATGAGTAGAACCAGGAAATGATTATATACGGAAACAACAATACTATATGACGATCAATTCCGATGGACATGGCTCTCTTCAACAATGAAATATTTCAAACCACTTCCAATTGTTCACTGAAGAAAGTCATATACACCCAGAGAGAGGGATGTGAAATGTGGACCACACCATTCTCATACTCTCAATGATAAGTGTGGACATATATTCAATTTGTCAAGTATTTTGTCATAATTAACATGTAGTGGATATCCTGCCATCTAGGGGAGGGGTGGGGAGTAGGGGGGGAAAATTTGTAACAGAAAGCTATGTAAGGGTTAATGTTGAAGAATTACCTATACATATGTTTTGTAAATAAAATAAAATAAAATAATAAAAAAGAAAAAAAATATCTGTTTTTTGTTCAATAATGTATGTATGTACGTAGCAATTTAGACGTTTCTAAAAATGCTATAAGTTTGTGTAAACATTTTGATCTAGCAATACTTTTACTGGGTCTGCAACGGAAAAGAGATAATTAAGAAAGTACCTATATGTACAGAAATATTGCTAGCAGCTTTTTTCCCTCTGGGCAAAATATTGGAATTTGAGGGGATATCCGTCAGTGAGAGAATTGCTGAACAAATTGTGGTGTTTGATTATGATGGAATCATATTGTGCCATAAGAAATGGTGATGAGCCTGACCCTTTCAGGAAAAACATGACATTACTTTCATGAGTTCATGCAAAGTGAAATGCACTAATTACAAAGTAACCACAATACTGTAAAATTATCAGTCATGAATAACTTAGTTTTTCTCAGCAGCGCAATGATCCAAGAGAATTCTGAATGTCTTATGATGAAAAAATGTATCCATCCCCAGGGAAGGAACTAATAGTATCTGTGTCTGAATACACATTGAAGGATACTTTTCACTGTATTTTTCTTGAGATATTTTTAGTGCTGTCTATGTTTTCTTTTACACCATGATTTTTTTTAAAATTTTATTTTATTTGCATAACATATGTGTGGGTAATTCTTCAACA
>JAJPUD010010530.1:43171-61133 GCA_023553655.1 Myrmecobius fasciatus | reverse complement strand
AATAATAATAATAATAATAATAATAATTTAAAAATAAATAAATAGAAATAAAATAAAATAACTATAGTAATATACCTGCCAAGACAAAGCTGGAAACTCTGAAGCCAATTACAAAATACTTTTCACAAAACTAAAGTTAGATCTAAACAATTGAAAATATTTCTACTGCTTATGAGTAGGCTGAGTTAATATAATAAAAATTACAATTCTACCTGAATTAATCTACTTATTCATTATCATATCAATCAAATTGCAAAAAAAAATTACTTTGTAAAACTAGAAAAAAAATTTTAAAATCATCTGGGAAAACCAAATATTAAAATAACAAGGGAATTATTTTTTTAAATACAAAGGAAAGTGGCCTAGCCATATCAAACCTAAAACTATATTATAAAGTGGGTGTCATGAAAAACATTTGGTACTATCTAAGAAATAGAATAATAGTTCAGTGAAAAAGGTTAAGTAAATAAAACCCAATAGTCAATGACTATAGTAATCTACTGTTTGATAAACTGAAAGACTTCAGCAATTGGAATGAGAACTTATTCTTTGACAAAAATTGCTGGGGAAATTGGAAAATAGCATAGCAGACAGCAGACATTGATCAACATCTCATACCCTATGTACCAAGATAAGGTCAAAATGGAAACATAATTTAGACATAAAGTGATATTTTAAACAAATTAAGAGAGTAAGGAATAGTTTAACTGTCAGATCTGTGGAGAAGAGAGGTATTTATGGCCAAAGAAAAACTAGAGAACATTATGAAATCAAAAATCGATAATTTTGATTACTTTAAATTTTAAAAAGATTGACACAAAGTCAATGCCACCAAGATTAGAAACTGAGAAACAATTTTTACAGCCAGTGTTTCTGATAAAGGCCTCATTTCTAAAATATATAGGGAATTGAGTGAAATTTATGAAAATACAAGTCATTCCCTAATTGATAAATGGTCAAAGAATATGAACAGATTATTTTTAGAGGACTTTAAAGCCATTTATAATTATATGAAAAACATGCTCTAAATTACTATTAATTAGAAAAAGGTAAACTTGAAGTATCAACATTTCTCAGATTGGCTAAAATGACAGGAAAAGAAAATAAGAAATGTTGGAGGGAATGTGGAAAAACTGGGACATTAATGCATTTTTGATAGAGTTGTGAAATGATCCAGCCATATTGGATAATTATTTGCAACTTTGCCCAGAGGACTATAAAACTACATACACTTTGATCCAGCTATCTCACTACTGGGTCCAAAAAGCAGAGAGATAACAATATGGAAGAAGGACCACATGTGCAAAAATGTTTGTATCAGTTCTTTTTGTGGTGGCAAGGAATTAGAAATTGAGTGGAAGACCATCAATTGGGGAATGGTTGAATAAGTCATGGTTCAGTAATATAATGGAATATTATTTTTCTATAAGAAATATGAGCAGGGTGGTTTCAGTAAAACCTAGAAATACTTACATGAACTGAGTGAAGTGAGCAGAACAGAGTACATTGTATACAGTTCCAGCAAGATTATGTGATATACTTGGCTTTTCTCAGCAATTTGGCAATTCAAGAAAATTCTGATAGATTTGGGATAGAAAATACCATCACATCCAGAGAGAGAACTACAGAGGTTGAATGTGCACCAAAGCATAGAATTTTGACTTTTTCTTGTACAACATGACAATTATGGAAATAGGTATAAAAGTATTGTGCAGGTTTAAAAAATGAGAATCACATTGAGGCATGATGAAAAAGAGAAATTTAGAATATTCATAAGTTCACACTATTTTTTGTTAGGGTCAAAGTATCAAAGCTAAGAAAGACCTTAGGCCAATCTACTTATTTTAGAAAACTAAGGCTGGAGACAAAGGAATTTGTCTAAAGTCACACAGGTTATTGATAAGAATAAAAATGAGAATTTAAAAGTACATTTTCTTATTTCATTCAAAAATTTAAAATGAATGAATGAAGCAACAAACATTTATGAAGTGTATCAAGTACCCTGCTATGTCTTAAGGAAATAAATACAAAGGAGGAAGTAATATCTATTTGCAAAGAACTTACATTGAAATGAAGTACACAAGTAGGTATAATGAATGTGTATCTGCATAGGTAAATATACATATAAACAGCATAAACATAGTTAATAAAATTAATAAATGCAAAAATATACAAAGTAGTATACATGATTGTCTTTCTATGAGGGCATTAGCATTTCAGGAGAATAGGAAAAAATATATGCAGAAAACAAAGGTAAGGAAAATTATTATAGTTAGAGGAATGAAAAGCCTGAAAAACAGAGTTTCTGGTTAATTAATGAACAGTTTATTAATTATATGAGTTAATAATAAATTGATGGTCAGTAATTTCTCTCCAAAACCAAAAACAAAATCTAGAAAACCAATGAATGCCTAAATTTTCAAGAGGAGATAGGCTAAAAGCCTATAGTGCCTCCTACTGAGAAAATTGTTTAATTGTGAGACCTAGCTGCCTCCTGCACTCTGGGGGAAAAAAGGAATCCATCTCTATCTAGACTATTCTGATTGCTTTCCTCACACATTAGTTAGGTTACTCTAACCACAATGTGAAGCTGCAAAGTCATAAACTTAATACTGCTAGAATTCACCTAGATTAGATTGTTTACTCTAAACAGAAATAAGGCCTTCTAGTTGGTTGCAGTCCTACCAAAGATCAAGTAGCATGTTCTCAGAGCATTTGGGCAATCTCATCTATCATAAATTTCCTACAGAGACTGACTTAGTTATAGGTGCTGGACTCAGAAAAAAGTATATCAAGAGAGGAAAAAAGCCTTAATCCTAATTTGATAATTGTTTATTAAAATAATAGAAAATAATCACTTCTCACAATGGCCACAGTGAATACTATTAACTAAATTGAAGAGAGCCATAAAACAATTAGACCAGTTAGGTGACTATTATGGAAATCTAACTAAGTAAGATGTGATTGGGGTCTAAACAAAGGTGTTATCTAGGAGAGCAAAATGAGGAGGCTGATTCTAAAAGATGCTGTGAAAGGAGAAACAACAAGTTTGGGAACATAAAATATATGGGGTTAAAGATAGTGAGGAGCTTAGGACAATGCTATAATTGGGAACATGGGAATCAGAAGAAAAATGGCTCCTCTGACAGAAATATAAAAGTTTAGAAAATAAGATTTAGAAGGAAAGCTAATGATCTGCTTCAGATATTTTATGTTAAAAACATCTGAAATATTCAGCTTGAAATGTCTAATAAGTGACTGATATGGGATTAAAGCTCAGAAAAAGTGGCATCTGGGGTTCATATAGATACATATATGATCACTAAAGTTTGGGAAGGTGAAAAAATTATCAAGAGAAAGAAAGATGAGAGAATAACTATTTATCTCAATAATATTAGAACTGTTACTAAGTGGAATGAAAATTTCAGGGTAGTAATTTAGACTTTAAATCAGAAAAAGATTGCTAAAAATTATACATCTCCCAAAGGTAGAATAAGAAGCATTAGGATCTCCCTTCTTGCTAAAGAATTCCAAGTAAAATAAGTTTGATGACCACTTGACCAGTATGTTAGAGTAAGAATTAATTATTAGTGCATATGTTGGATAAGATGGTTTCTCCAATACCTAAAATTCTGTTATTTTGTGCAGCAAATAAATATATGAATTTCATCCTTTAACCATTGGTAAAATGAGTTAGTAGTCAAAGCAGACTTAAATCTCAACCAGCTCGATATGATTTACTCAGATTTATTCCCAACACTGTACCCTTATACATCCTAGTCAAAATGAGACCATTTATAACTACTCTGTGAGTATCACTCCCCCAAAAATTATGCAATGAGTTAACAATAGTTTGACCCAAGCCATATTTTCTTAGTTTGTTGATATGGATGCTATGAGGAACAGAGTTAGAAGACTTACTGGAGTCAAATTCTGTTTACATTTATTTTAGACTGGAAAAAATCAAGGCCATCACTCTGGCATAGCAGGAAATTAGATTGGTCTGACAATGATTTGTACTTTAAAAAGCTATGTTATTTATAACTTGGCACTTTCTGATCTTCGGATTGCAAATTGGCTCCTATATGATGCATACCTTTGGCTTGCAGTTTTCAGCGTTATTTTTTTCTATTTTCTTAAAAAAAAAAAAAGGAATTCCTTTGAGACCTAGAAATTGTTAGCTAAATACATATTCCAATACGATTCTGACAAAACATTTTGCACATAAATAAAAAGGATATAGCACAAATGTGCATTAAAAATCATTTTCTTATTTATTTAGATACTATCAAAAGTCAAAGCTTGTTTTAATGACATTGAAATCCTTTGTGGCTATGATTTGTTACTTTCTGAGATGATCTTACCAAACATTTTAATCAGGTATGCCTGTAAACTATGTCAACATATTATTTTATAATCACTAGCAGAATGCATCGCCCTACTATTTCAGTATGTCCTTGCCAGTTTGAAGGTTACCTACCAACTGATTAGAACTGTCAAGCCTCACAGTGCTTATTATATAGTGTTCCTGTTAAGGTTGCCTATGAAACTATTAGCCTTTTCCTTTGACATTTTCTGTTCTGCATGGATGAGTGTGTTTATATTACTGTAAATATTGTATTACTTTGAAGATAGTTTAAGTAGAGTTCAGGTTAAATGAGTTGCTAACAAGTTACATTTATTGAATTGCTTTTGTTTACACTATTAAAGTACACACTGTTTTTGTTGGTGGTTTAAATTCCTTCCTTCTTGTTCATTTATAAGTTTGGTATTTTATGTCTAATGTAGGAATGGAAACATTATACACTGAATTCGAAGAATAAGTTAATTAATGAATCCACTGAGGTTATGGGACTATTGCACAGTGTTGTTTTACACATTAACTTCATTTGTAAAGTTACAAAATTAATTTCAGTTGCCAGATCCCTTTAGTTCCCTCCCCCAAAGAGTACCTTGAAGACCCTCAGCATTTTCTGCGTTCAGAAACTAGAAAATGTTTTTTGTTTCTTCATTTTATTCATAAGGATTTAAAAACCACTCAGTTTATTTATACTTTATTAATTTGTTTACATGAAAAGCATGCTTCCTTTAAATATAAAGATATATGTATGTATGTATCCCTATCTATCTATACCTATATCTCTCCATAAATATGTTTATATATATGTATATATATATATATGTTTAAATTGTGTCAAACAGTAATGAACAAAAAGTCAAACAAAAATGAACAAAAAACTTATGTGTTTGAATTAGAGTAAAATCCCATTAAAGAAGTCACAGAAATTATGTATATAAAGCAGTAATTTCTTGGCAACAAAAAAAAATTAAGCTAAAAAGATATTTTAATGAAAATATCTGTTACCTAAGGAAGTATTCAAAGTTCATCTAATGTACCAATTTCTCTATGTAAACATAATCATGTTTTCCTCTTTTAGCTAGCTAGCTGGCTAGTCAGCATGACTGACTATTTCTAGCTCTTTTTGAAGAACCAGATAGATCAAATATAGATAGAAGAGAAAGATAGCTCAAAAATACTTGAACATCCACATAATAGGGAAGGGGAAAGAAATCAGGGAGAGAGAGGAATAGTTGTGGAATCTCCTAGAAAAAAAAGTATCTAGATTTAGACAGTTTAAAAAATTCTGTTATTGATTTTCTTTGTTGTTGTTAGCTTTTCTTTATTTTTTTTTTAGGTTTGCATCTTTGTCAGACAAATGTGCATTTTAAAAAGTAATTTTCTTTCTATTTAGATACTTTCAAAGATTTGTGTTAACACAGAAGTCTCTGGCCCTTAGTTGATATTCTTGGAGTGTTTGATCCCTCCCCCAAGTCCTTCAACAATTGGTAACATTCTAGTGATTAAATCACACTGAATAATTCAGCTGTACTCAAAGTTGTTTTTCCTTCAGCTTTTTCAGCCTTTTATTTATTTATTTTTTAAGTGCTTTGCAAATGTGCAAACTCCTCTGAAAATATTTTAGGGAAGCACAGTCAGTACCACCTCAAGTGGATGGAGAGTTATAGTTAACTTTATTTTAACATCTTCCTATTGTTATTTTTGAAATTTTATTAACTAATAACTTGGCTGATCTATAGATTGTGAGCAGATCATGAATATGAATTGATATAGTCTAAGTTTCTATGTTCAATAAATCAACTGTGCTTGTTTATGCATTTAAATACTATGGGACTGAACATACCTAGGCATATGGATGGGATAGCAACTTTTAGTAGATATAAACATTTGGTGAACCAAAATACCTATTTTATTATTGTCTGGCAGGGCACAAGTAAGACATATTATTTACAGTTGTGCTTCTGACCATACCCTGTTTTTGCTCATCCCATATAATTTCATGCTCCAAACACTGTTGTGGATGGCCATTCTCTAAATATTTCTAGTTTAACAGATTTGTATCCTGTTGCTTAGTTTTAAAAGTGCTAAAATGGATCTCTCCAAGCCAGGATTCACTTCTAAGTAATATGGCATCATCACACAATGTTTAGTTGGCCTTAGAGTGGAAATTGTTCTATTTAAGAATTCAGCTGTGATATCTCTGTTAAGTCAAAGTTTTGCATCTATATAGAAAGATGAACATTTCATTGGTTTTCAGTTCATTCTGAAATCTGTCAATGCTATCTGCTAGTTTCCGAAAGAACATGATGGCCTTCTGGATATCATTTTCTATCCAGAAATATCAGATCTGCTAAAGGTGTTAGGCATATTTTTAAATACATATCTAATACAAAGACACTAAAATTCAACAATGTTCTAGAATAGAAATTGAAGTGGTTTGCCTAAATGATGACAAGCAGCACATTTTCTGTATCATACTGCAATCTAAAGCTATGTTGAAAATTAAAGACTTCCATTGTTAATATTTTTTCCTGACTCTTGCTAGAAATAGAGAATAGAATGATAATGTGATTAGTAGTTTTCAGCCAGTTTTATGAATACCAAATAGATCTTTGTTTTTGATATAGCAAGAAAAATCTTAAAGTCTCTCAAAAAAAAAGCTAATCTAGGAAATTCATGGTCAGCAAGCAACAATATAAAAAAAGGCAAACTGGGGCAGGTAGGTGGCACAGTGGTTAGAGCACCAGTCCTGAAGTCAGGAAGACCTAAGTTCAAATCTGATCTCAGACACTTAACATTCCTTAGCTGTGTAACCCTGGGCAAATCACTTAACCCCAATTGCCTCAGCAAAAAGCAAAAAAAAAAAAAGGCAAACTGTACTCAAATCTTTTCTCTAAGGTAGAGGAGTGTGGGGGTTATAGTCTAAACTATATTTGATTACCTAGTCATCACAAACTGATTGTGAAACAAGTACCAGGGTCAGGCCCAACTCTCTATTATTATGGAAATTATATATGCAAGCACTGGAGAATTATGGCCTTCATCTTTATCTTTCCAATTAGTATTTTTTTTTAAATACACAAGCTTGCCTCTCTCAGTTTCAAAAGCTACCTCACTCAGATAATTTTAGAACCATGTGAAATTTTATCATTTTCTGTTATTCAAAAATTGCTAAGTGCCTGCTTAACGGGATTTTTTCTTGTGTCTACCTAAAACAGTAATCAGTAACCATTTTCCTGAAAAATCATTATTATCTAGTTGTTTTCCAATTGTGCCCAGGTATTTGTTACCTCATTTGGGGTTTTCTTCATAGAATTTCTGTATGGTTCATAATTTCCTTTTTCAGCTCATTTTCCAAATGAGGAAACTGAGGTAAATAAGATTAGGTAACTCCCCTAGGGTCACACAGCTGGTAAGTGTTTTAGGCCAAATGAACTCAGGAACATGAGTTTTTTTGACTCCAGACCCAGTATTCTATCCACAGTGACACCTAGTTGCTCTGATATGGCATAGTTAAATATTAATTGATAAATGTACGATAGGTTGAAGAAAGTTTCTCTTGCACAGTGTTAGTTCTAATGTCTTAGTAGAGACAGCAATATGACCAGCCTTCTAGGTTTGATTAAGATGAATAAAATGCTAGCTTTTCTACTTTTATTAAGAATCAAAAAGTGTTTCGTTTGTGTGATCTCCCCATTTCAGTTGGAAGCCGTAATTAAAACATTTAGTAGTTATTTTTGCCCCTCATTATTATCATATTCAAAAAAATTGAGCCAAATGGATTATTTTTTATTAAAGCATTTTATTTTCAAAATGTATGCATAGTTAATTTTCATCATATACCCTTGCAGAATCTTGTGTTCCAAATTTTTTCCCTCCCTTCCTCCTACCCCCTCTCCTAGATGGCAAGTAATCCAACATATGTTAAACATGGGCAATATTTCCCCCATTATCATGCTGAACATGAAAAAAATCAGATCAAGAAGAAAAATAAGAAAGAAAACAAAATGCAAGCAAATAACAAAAAGATTGAAAATACTATGTTGTGATCCACACTTAGTTCCCACAATCCTTTCTCTGAGTGCAGATAATTCTCTTCATCATAAGACCATTGGAACTGGCCTGAATTACCTGGTAGTTTAAAAGAGCCATATCAGTCAGAATTGATGATCACATAATCTTGCTGTTGCTGTGTACAATGTTCTGGTTCTAATCACATCACTCAGCATCAGTTCTTGTAAGTTTCTCTAGGTCTTTCTGAAATTATCCTACTCATCATTTCTTTTGACCTTATCTTGGTATAGGTTATTAAGTAGGTAGTAGGTTAGGTCAATGCCTAGTTTCTGTCATACTAGTTTACAATTTTCCCAGCAATTTTTGTCAAATAATGAGCTCTTATCCCAGAAGTGAAGTCTTTGGGCTTATCAAACACTAGATTACTATAGTCATTGATTATTGTGTCCTATTAACCAAATCTATCCCACTAACAGACCTCTCTTATTTCTTAGCCAGAACCAAATAGTTTTGATGACAGCTGCATTTTAATAGTTTTAGATCTGGTACAGGTAAGCCACCTCTATTTGCATTTTTTAAATTAATTTTCTTGAAATTATTTATCTTTTGTTCTTTCAGATGAATTTTATTATTTTTTCTGGCTCTATAAAATAAAATTTTGTGAATTTGATTGATATGGCATTGAATACATACATTAATTTAGATAGTATTGTCCTTTTTATTACATTAGCTCATCTTCTGAGTACTTGAAATTTTTCCACTTGATTAGATCTGACTTTATTTGTGTGGAAAGTATTTTGTAATTGTGTTCATATAGCTCCTGAATGCCTTGGCAGGTAGACTCCCAAATATTTTATATTATCACCAGTTATTTTAAATGGAATTTCTCTTTGTAATTTTCTTGGTAATATATAAAAATGCTGATGATGTATGTGGATTTATTTTGTATCCTGCAACTTTGCTAAACTTGTTGTTTGTTTCTAGTACTTTTTAAGCTGATTCTTTGATTCTCTAAGGATACCATAATATCTTCTGCAAAGAGTGATAAATTGGTTTCCTCATTACCTACTCAAATTCCTTTAATCTCTTTTTCTTCACTTATTGCCAAAGCTAACATTTCTAGTAGAACATTGAATAGTAATGGTGATAGTGAGCAATCTTGTTTCACCACTCATCTTACTAGGAATAGTTCTAGTTTATCCCTATTACATATGATGTTTGCTGATGTTCTTAAATAAATGCTACTGATCATTTTAAGGAAAACTCCATTTATTCCTATATCTCTAGCATTTTTAATAGGAATGGCTGTTGGATTCTGTCAAATGATTTTTCTGCATCAATTAACATAATCATATGATTTTTCTTAATTTGGTTATGGATATAGTCAATTATGCTAATAGTTTTCCTAATATTGAACCACCCCTACATTCCTGGTGTAAATCCTAGTGGTCATACTATATTATCCTGGGGACAACTTGATGTAATCTCTTAGTTAATATTTTATTTAAATTTTTTGTATCAATGTTCATTAAGGAAATTGTTCTATAATTTTCTTTTTCTGTTTTGACCCTACCTGATTTAGGGATCATGACCATATCTGTGTCATAAAAGGAATTTGGTAGAACTGTTTGCTTCCTTATTTTTCCAAATAGTTTGCATAGTATTAAAATTACTTGTTCTTTAAATATTTGGTAGAATTCACTTGTAAAACCATGCAGCTGGAAAGCTTTGTAAAGATCAATGCTAAGGAACTACCCATACATATGTTATGCAAATAAAAAGCTTTAATAAAAAACAAACAAAAAAAACAAAAAAAAATACAGCTGTGGAGATATTTTCTTAGGAATTGATTTATAGCTTGTTCAACATTTTTTTCTAAAATGGAATTATTTAAGTAATTTATTCCCCCTTCTCTTAACCTGAACAATCTAATAATTTTCTCAATTAATCTAAGTGATTTTTTGTTATTAAAGCTTTTTATTTTCAAAACATATGAATAGGTAATTTGCAACATTCACTTCATCAAAACCCTGTATTCCAAGTTTTTATTCCTTTCCTTCTCCTGACCCCCTCCCCTAGGTGGCAAGTATTGCAATATATGTTAATCATGTGCAACTCTTCTATACATATTTCCACAATTATCATGCTGAACAAGAAAAATTAGATCAAAAATGAAAAATAAGTGAAAGAAAACAAATGCAAGTAAACAGCAACCAAAAGAGTGAAAATACTATGTTGTGATCCACACTCAGTCTTCACAATCATCTCTCTATGTGCGAATGGTTGTCCTCATCACAAACTACTGAAACTGGCCTGAATCATCTCATTGTTGAAAAGAGTCACATCAATCAGAATTGCTCATCATATAATCTTGCTGGGCAATCTATATTTTTGTAAATATTCAGCTATTTCAGTTAGATTATCAGATTGATTGATGTACATTTGTATGGTTTTTAATTTGTTCTTTTCCTAGCTTTTTTAGTTGTATACCCACTTCTTTGAACTTCTTTCTCTATTTTATGCAAGTAAGCATCTAGGGATATAACACTTCCCTTAAGAACTACTTTCGCTGCATTCCATAGATTTTGCTATGAAATTTCATTCTCTTCGATGAAATTGATTGTGTCTGTGATTTGTTGTTTCACCAACTCATTTTTTTAAGATTAGATGATTTAGTTTCCAATTAAGTTTTGGTGTGTTTCCTTGGCCTTTTATTGCATGTAATTTTTATTGTATCATAATCTGAAAAAGTTCATTTACTTTTTCTGCCTTTCTGCATTTGATTTTGACATTTTATGTCCTAATACATTGTCAATTTTTGTGTAGGTTCCATTTATTGCCAAGAAAGAAGTATTCATTTCTGTCTCCACTCAATTTTCTCTAAAGGTCTATCATATTTAACTTTTCTAAAATTCTATTTACCTCCTTAACTTCTTTCCTATATATACTGTGGATAGATACAGTTCTGATAGAGCAAGGTTGATATTCCCCACTAGTATAGTTTTGCTGTCAATTTCTTCTTGTAGCTCCCTTAATTTTCCTTTAGGAATTTGGATGCTATCCCACTTGGTGAATATATGTTTAGTATAGGTATTACTTCATTATCTATGGTACCCTTTAGGATAATATAGTTTCCTTCTTTATCTCTTTTATTTAGATATATTTTTTGCTTTTGCTTGATCTGAGATCAGGATCACTATCCCTGCTTTTTATTTTACTTCAGCTAAAGCGTAGTAGATTCTGCTATGGCCTTTTGCCTTTTGCCTTTACTCTGTATGTATCACTCTGCTTTAAATGTGTTTCTTGTGAAGAACCTATTGTAGGATTCTGGCTTTTAATCTAGTTTGTTATCTGCTTCCATTTTATGGGAGAATTCACTCTATTCACATTCACAGTTAAAATTATTAATTATTTTTCCTGCCATCTTATTTCCCCCAAGTTATGCTTTTTATTTCCTTTTTTTTTCTTTTCTTCTTTCTCTCATCCCTGGTGTTTTGCTTCTGATCACCACTTCCCTCACACAGCCTTCCCCTTTTACATCCCCTCCCCCTTTCTTATCCCTTTTCCCTTTCACTTCTATTCTCCTTTCTATTAGCCTCCCCCTTTCCTTTCCCCTTCCCTCTCCTACTTCTCTATAGAGTGAGACAACTTTCCTTGTGAACTAAGCATGTCTGATATTCTCTCTTTGAGCCAAATCTGATGAAAGTAATGTTCACACAATGCTCAACCCCCTCCCTTATTCCCTCAGTTGTAATGGATCTTTGTTGCCTCTTCATATGATGTAATTTACTCCATTTTAACTCCACTTTCCTGTTCTTTCAGTACAATCCCCTTTTCATCTCTACTTTATTTTATATCATCACAATAAAACCAAATTATACCTGCCCCCTTTATGTTTACCCATTACAGAGATACAGTCCTTAAGAGTTAAACATATCATCTTCCCATGTAAGGATGTAAACTTTTTAACTTTTCAAAGGAAGTTTTTTTTTTTCTTTTCTTTTAGCTTTGTTATGCTTCTCTTGAATTCTGTATTTGAAGACCAAATTTTCTATTCAACTCCAGTCTTTTCATTAGAGACACATGAAATTCACCTGTTTCATTGAGTATCCATCTTTTTTCCCTAAAATATAATGCTTAATTTTGTTGGATACTTGATTTTTTGCTGAAATCCAAGTTCCTTTTCTTTTCAGAATATTAGATTCCAGGCCCTTTGATCTTTTAAAGTGGAAGCTGCTAGATCCTGGGTAATCCTGATTTTAGCTCCTTGATATTTGAATTGTTTCTTTCTGGTTGGTTTTAATATTTTCTCCTTGGTCTAATAATTCTAAAATTTAGCTGTAATATTCCTTGGAGTTTTCATTTTGAGGTCTTTTTCAGGAGGTAATTGGTGAATTCTTTCAATGATTATTTTACCTTCTCCTTCTAGAACATCAAAGCAGTTTTCCTTGATGATTTCCTAAAAGATAATATTTAGGCTCTTTTTTTTTCATTGTGGTTTTTAGATAGTCCAATAATTCTGAGATTGCCTCTCCTGAACCTGTTTTCCAGGTCAATTGCTTTTCCAGTGAGGTATTTTAAATCTTCAATTTTTCATTTTTTTTTTCTTTTGTTTGCCTATCTTGATGTGACATTGAGTGATTCACTTCCATTTGTTCAATTCTAATTTTTAGTGAATTAATTTTTTTTATTTCTGTTTTTATCCCCTTTTGCATTTGACCAATTGAACTTTTAAATGAAGTGTTTTGTTCATTGAATTTTTTTTTTCCATTTCACAAATTCTGTTTTTCAATGAGTTGGCTCCTTTTTGAAATCTATTTTGTACTGTTATATGCTTTTTTCCATCTTGTCAAATGTATTTTGTAAAGAGTTACATGATTTTCCCATGGCAATAAATCTATTTTTAAGTTTTCTTCAGATAATTTCTGTGTTTTCTTTTCCAAACTCTCTTGCAAAGTTCTCATTTCCTTTTCCTATTTTTCCTCTAACTCTCTTTTAAGATCTTTTTTGAATCCTTCCAAGAGAGCTCATAAGATAAGGATCAACTAATATTATCTTTTGGGCCTTCATCTGGAGATGATTTGTCTTTAGTGACCTTGGGGTTTGAGATCTATTCTATATCCACAAAGGCTGTCTATAGTCAGAGTCCTTTTTGTTTCTTTTGTTCATTTTTTAAAGATTGATGTTTGCTCTTAGGGCAATGGGGATATTGTCCCAAACTTCCTCTACAGGCAATAGGATATGCTGCCCTGGGCAGGTGTTGCTGACTTTCTTCCAGTGCTGGGTAAATTTGTCCAAGTGCTGCATTATTCTGGTGATCAGAGGCTCATAGTTGTCTTTTGTATATGTGTTGGATGTCTCACAGCTAATATGCTGATCCACTGGCTTCTGAACCAGGACAGAGTAGCCAACACTGTTGTATTTTGGCTAAGAACTTCCCAGAAGATTCCTCTGCAGGCAGACACACCACTCTGGGTCCCTCTTCTGCACCTGCACTTGGCCTCTCCTGTGTCCAATTGAAACAGACCTTTTCAGAAGTTCTTCCAAAATATCTTTTGCTGGAAATCTGTTACACTCCAAATATTTGTAGTTCCAAAACCAGTTCAGAGGCTTGTTCTGTTGTTGACCTGTGGTACACCAGGAAGAGCTCAGATAAAGACCTGTCTGCTCTCTGCAATCTTGGCTCTCCCCCGCCCCCTTGCCCCAGCCAACTGAATTATAAATAAGGTAATTCTGGTGAATATTATATAAACTTAAGAACTTCTGTGAGCTTAACATATTCTCCTCCTCGCTAAAATCATGATCTTACATATAAACTCTTCCTGATTCACTAGAATTATGGAAGAAATATAGGAATATTGAATTCTAGACAGATGAATTATCACTTTCTTCCACTAAGTCAGAGAAAAAAAAGTTTTAACAGGATGACAAGTGCCAGAACCACTGAACACAAAACAAAAAGTAGCCATTCCATGGTGGACTTGGCAACTTTGAAAAAAACAACCAAAAAAATTAACACATTTCTAATTCTGTTTTGGTTTAACAAAGATATATTCTTATCTTGTGATCTTAAGATGAGATAGTCCTTATAATCAAATGTTAAACACTTCAGTAATGGTCAAATTGTACTAGTGGTATCCTCACTGAAATCAGCCTACCATTACTGATAAATTAGCTGTTTTCAATGGGTTCTGGTTCACTTTTCTATTAAATAGCATATATTAACTCCCTTTTTCCTGAGTTTCCTCCCTCATTTGGTATTATACTCTTTTTTTGAACTGGATAAACATTTCCACAAGGAATGCAAGATTATCTGGAATGACTTTATATTCACTATTTATATTTGTTTTTTAATTCTTTCTTTTAAAAAAATGTATTATGTTTTTTTTCCTTCTCCAAATTGATTATTAACATCAGAATATAAACTAATAAAGTCTCTAATTATTATAATCTGAGTTATTTTTTGTATCTAATTTTAAATGTGACTTTACAAACACAGTTTAAATATTTCTTGATTAAACATAAAGAAATTGATAAATATCAAAATAAAATTTAACTTATATAAAATTTTAACCTTTTATCAAACAAAATAATGTAGATGAAATTAAGTCATAGGATTCATATTGACAAAATATTGCATTACTTTTTTAAGATAAAATGTTTACATTCAATTTAAATAGGCAATTATTTCTATTTCAGTAATTAGATGATTAAATAAGTTTGAAAGAAGAAAAAATACCAACTGAATTAAAATTTGCTCAAAATCATTTAAAAACGTGAATTAAAAGAAAAAAAAACTCTTGAAGTATTAGACTAAATCCACAAAATTGTCCAAAGGTGGAAATGTCAAAATTTAATGGAAATAAAAAGACACACTAATTAGTTGGAAAACCTGAAAATTGTTCCATCATTTGAAAAAGAGTTAGCAAATACTCAGAGGCATTTGCTAAATTGTTCCTAACCTGACCCAAAGATGTCAGTAAAATATTTATTCTCCAAAAAGATTTATTATAATAAGCAAAGATTCTTATCAACAAAAAAATAATCATAACAATATTTAAAATTACCCACAAAAGGTTTAAAAATCTGTATGCCAATGATTGGAAATTTGAGAAAATTATGGCATATTAATTGTTTTTGAAAAAAAAAGATTTATTTTATTATTGAGAATACAAAAAAATAAGGGAACTATTGAAGGAAAGTATTTCAAGAATAGAAGAAAGAAAATTACAAAAGTAGTAATACCGAGAGAAAAAAGCAGAACAAAAAACCACAATACAATCATTGACTACAATAGTGTGAATAAAAGGAGCAACAAGAGAAAAGAAAACTCAAAATGAAGAAATGACAAAGAAGAAAGTCCATTTTGGTATCAAATAATTAAATATGGAGGAAATACCTGTCCTGTGAATGAACTATGTAAACTACACACACACACACACACACACACACACACACACACACACACACACTTACACACACATCAAATACTATCATTAGCAATTACTTTGCCAAGTTGTTTTGGGTAAAATACAAAAGGGCAAATTAACTTTATGGAAAAGTTGTTATTATGAAGCATCTGCTTTGTTAGAGAAAAATATGGTATTTTCTTAATGATTTTAAAATACCTATAATCTCCCAACAATAAGCTCTTTTCTAAGTAAATGATTTCTAAATCAAAGCATCTGCTTTAAATGCTCTTACATGAAAGCTAAAAATATTAAACAGAAATAGAAATATACCAGAAAGAGACTAACAGATTAACATCAGGAGAAACAACAGAAGGATGACAAGTCATGCAGCATAAACTTAGGCATTTTTAATTTGTTCCTTTCAAACTTTTTAGTTACACACACAATTTGATGATCTTCTATTTCTACATTTTGTTCATGTAAGCACTAGAGATATAAAAGTTGTACTAAGTACTTCTTTAACTTAATCCTATATATTTTGATAAGTTGTCTAATTATAGTCATTCTCCTTGATAAAATTATTGATTATTGATATGTTGTTTGACATGCTCATTATTTAGGATTAATTTTTTTGATTTCCCAATAGCTAAAATCATCTATTCCATGGGTATTTATTACATGTACTTTTAATTACATCATGATCTGAAAAGGGTGTATTTAATATTTCTGCCTTTTTACAGTCAATTATAGGAGAGTTATGCTCTAATACATTGTTCATTTTTTTATAAATGCCATAAGCTGATATCTCCACTAATTTTTCTCTGATTTTCTCATACATAACTTATCTAAACTTCTATTCATCTTCTTAACTTTATTTCCTTCTTTATCTTGAGGATAGATTTATTATATTTGAGAGGAGGGAACTGGAGATCCCCCACTAGTAAACTTTTGCTGTCCATTTCTTGCTACAACTCACTTAAATTCTCTTCTAAAAATTTGGATACTGCATCATTTGGTGCATATATGATTAGTACTTGTGTTACCTTATTGTCTATATTACCTTGTAGCAAGATATATTTTCATTCTTTATTTCTTTTAATTAGATATATTTTTGATTTTGCTTTGCCCAAGATCAGTATTGCTATCCCTGGCTTTTTTTTTTTCAACTTCAGCTGAAGCCTAACATATTCTGCTTTAGCTTTTTACCTTTATTCTTTGTGTAACTCTTGTTTTCAGTTGTGTTTCTTGCAGACAACACATTGTAGTATTCTGTTTTTTAATCCAATCTTCTTCCACTCTTCCAAATCTCTTCTTCCATATTTTGAGAGAGTTCATCCCATTCATGTTTATAATTATGATTACTGTGCATTTCCCTCAGTTCTATTTTCCTCTGATTATACTTTTCTTACTTCTTTTACACACTCTTTTTTCAAAAGTGTTTGACTATGCTCTCCCCTAATCTATATTCCCTTCTATTATCTCCTCCCTTTTCTTTTCCTTTTCTCCTCCTTCTTCTGCCCTCTCTTCTATCCATTCCACCCTAATTTTTCTTTCATTCTTTACCCTTTACTCTTCTACTTTCCTATAGAATAATATAAATTTTCTTTACCCAACTGTATGGTATTTCTTCTTTGATCCAAATCTGATGAGAATAAGGTTCAATGTTCACACTCTCCTTTATTTTCTTTATTGTAATAGATTTTTTGCATGCTTCATATGATAAAATTTACCTTTTTCTACCTTCCCCTTCCTCTACTCCCAGTACTATTTTTTCATTGCTTATTATATCATCACATCAAAGTCAGTTTATACCAATGTGCCTATTTATGCTTATCCCTTGCTTCCCTCATAATGATACAATTCTCAAAAGTTACAAATGCCATCTACCCATGTAGGAATGTTGACAGTATAATCTTATTGAATAGCATTATTTTTCTTTTTTCTTTCATGTTTTCCATTTTTATGTTTCTCTTAAATCCTTTATTTGAAGATCAAATTTTGTGTTCACTTTTGGTCTTTTTATCAAGCAAGTTTGAAAATTCTTTATTTTTTGGAATATCAATCTTTTTTTCTAAAATATGCTCAGTTTTGATGGGTATTTGATACTAGGTTGAAATGCAAGCCCTGTGCCTTCTAAAATATCATTTTCAAAGCCCTCTCTGCTACTTTAATGTAC
>JAJPUD010010530.1:0-42771 GCA_023553655.1 Myrmecobius fasciatus | reverse complement strand
TCTCCTTTCCCTGATAATTTTGGAATTTGTCTAGAGTGTTCCTTGGAGGTTTTACTTTGGAATCTCATTCAGGAGGTAAACAATGGATTCTTTCAATCACTATTTTGCCTTTTTGTTCAAAAATATCAAGGCAACTTATCTTGATAATTTCTGGGAAAATGTTGTCTAAGCTCTTTTTTTTGGCCATCCTTTTATATTTGTCCAATTTTACATTTAAAGTAATTTGTTTTCTTTTGTGGATTATTTTTCCCATTTGACCAACTGCATTTTAAATTTTCATTTATTTATTTATTCATTTATTTGCTGAGGCAATTGGGATTAAGTGACTTGCCCAGGGTCACAAAGCTAGGAAATGTTAAGTCCTGGAGACCACATTTGAACTCAGGTCCACCTGACTTCAGGGCTGGTGCTCTATCCACTGCACCACTTAGCTGCCCTATCAACTGCATTTTTAAAGAGATCCTTTTCTTCAGTCAGTTTTTGTGTTTTCCCCTCCTAGTTGTTGATTTTCTCTAACATAGATCTCATTTCTTTTCCTAATTTGTCTTACAGATCTCTTATTTCGTTGTTAAAATCCTTGTTTTTAGCTCTTTCAAGAAGGCTTTGGGGGCCTTTTTTTCTGTGTTTATGCTTATTAAAAAAAAAGAAAAAGCTCTACTCATAGAGTATAGGGAGCAGCTTCTTGCACTGGGGATAAGGGACATTGTCACTGTCTTTCTTATCCAAGATCTGAAATACTGACAATTTGTCTATTATTCTGGGGTGACCCAACTGAGTCAAATCTGTTTTCCCTTTTGGTTTTGGAACTGGAAGTATCTAATGAAGTTGGGTTGGGGTGCTCACAACTATTCATCTATGCAACTGGCTTGCTGAACCCAGGGTTGTGGGGTTGGTTGCTGTTCTATGTTGTGGCAAGGGTGTACCACTGGCTTGCCTGGTAACCACCTATGCTGAGCTACACTCATCTTTTACCAGAGAGAGAGACAGACAGAGAGAGAGAGAGAGAGAGAGAGAGAGATCCTTCTTGATAGACTTATACATTCTCTTGGGGTGTAAAAATGTTTCATTCTAATTTATGAATTCTGTTGCTCTAAAAATTTTTTAGGGGTTTGATTAAATTATTTTAGAGAGAATCTAGAAAGAGTTCAGGTACCTTACTCTTTTTACTATTTGATCAAAGATTCAATCAGTTGAATATTGAAATTTATCATTCCTAACAAAGAAGCAAGAAGAGAGATTAAGTAAAAGTATGTGGGGACAAACAAAATGGAGGGCAGGTAAGGAGAGATGGGCGAAGCAAAACAATGTAATGTGGGAAAGGGTGAAAGGAGAGAAAAAAATATAAATTGGGGGGAGGGTTAGGATGGAGGTAAATACAGATAATAACCATAATTGTGAAAGTGAATGTGATGAAGTCTCCATTATAATGTGCAATGTTATGGGACACTGCTGAGAGGGAGTACAGAGGCCACTTTGACCTGTGGTACACAATAAGCTTCCTGCCACGTTGGAGAAATGCCCTTGTTGAGCAAGGAACACTGATGCACGGCATGGGAATGGGTTGAGCCTGAGGGTCACAGCTAGTTGCTTGTGAGCAGGGATGCCTTGACAGGGCCTCTCACCTGTGAGTGGATTGCTGATGTGGATGGATTGGCTCTCCTTCCATTGGCAGATACCATGTATACACAAAGCCCACGTGCTGTTTCTCTAAATGGTGATTGGGAATTGGCTACAATCCATGCGCTGATCACACTTGCAAAATATATATATATATATATATATACACATACATATATATATATATGTATACATATACATATATGTATGTATATGTATATATATATGTATGTATATATATCAACAAGGCTGTGGGGTATAATAAACTGGAGATCTTTTCACACCTTATAAGTTCCCCTACCTCATTCATCTTGCCTCTGAAATCAAAGGGCTCATACAAGGTGAGTCCTTAAAAGAAGGCTGCAACAATAATGGAAATGGATAGGAGAGGAAATTTAAAAAAAAAATAATCTGCAATATGTAGAAAGGTAATAGAGGAAAAGTAAGGGGTTGGAGTGAAATC
Source organism: Myrmecobius fasciatus (assembly GCA_023553655.1). Classification (NCBI taxonomy): domain Eukaryota; kingdom Metazoa; phylum Chordata; class Mammalia; order Dasyuromorphia; family Myrmecobiidae; genus Myrmecobius; species Myrmecobius fasciatus. The sequence goes on along the minus strand of JAJPUD010010530.1, from coordinate 40,691 downwards.
TAATATGTTTCAGTTGAAAAGGAAAGAAAAAGAAAGAAAGAAAGAAAGAAAGAAAGAAAGAAAGAAAGAAAGAAAGAAAGAAAGAAAGAAAGAAAGAAAGAAAGGAAGGAAACAAGGAAGGAAGGAAGAGATGGAAGGAGGAAAGAAAGGGAAGGAAGAGAGGGAAACAGGGAAGGAAGGAAGGAAGGAAGATAGAGAAGAAAGGGAAGGAAGGGAGGAAAGAAAGAAGGGAGAGAGGGAGGAAAAGAGAGAGAGAGGGAAGGAGAGAAGAAGAAAGAGAGGGAGGAAGGAAGGAAGAGAGGAAGGGAAGGGAGAAAGAGAAGAAGAAGAAAAGGAAGAGAGGGAGGGAGGAAGGAAAGGGGAAAAGGAAGGGAGGGAGGCAGGAAGGGAAAGAGGAAGAGGATGAAGAAAGAAGGAAGGAAGGAAGAAAAGAAGGAAGGAAGGAAGGAAGGAAGGACGGAAGGAAGGAAGGAAGGAAGGAAGGAAGGAAGGAAGAAGGGAGGGAAGGAAGGAAGGAAACCAAGCAAACCAAGAAAAGCAAGTATAACAATTCTGGATCCAGATCTAATCTCAGTAAAAGGAAAAGGAAAATTTTACCACATAAAACAAAGTAGGAAAGGAAGCCACATTTTGCTAAAAGGTACCATAGACATTGAAGCAATATCAATGCTGAACACATAAATACCAAGTAATAGAGTATCTAAATTCTGAAAGGATAAGTTAAGAGTGTTATAGGAGGAAATAAATAGCAAAATCATACTTGTGGGAGATCTCAACCATGCCCTCTCAGAACTTAATAAATCCTATGGAAAAAAAATAAACAAGAAAGAAATTAATGAGTTAAATAATATATTAGAAAAGTTAGATGTGGAAGCTTTTTGGTCAATATTGAATAGGAACAAAAAGGAATATACATTTTTCTTAGCAGCAAATGGTATCTACACAATCTATACATTTGATTTTGAGGGTTTTTTGACCCTACTACATGGAAAAGTTGGCCATGCAACAGAATTAAAAAACCCTCAAAATCAAATGTAGAAAAGCATTCTTTATCATAAAATAATAAAAAGTACATTCAAGAAAGGGCAGTGGAAAGATCTATACAAATTAGTTGAAAACTAAATCTAATCCTAAAGAACAAATCATAGAAACAAACAATCAGACAATGGCAATGAAATGGCATATCAAAATTCATGGGATGCACTCAAAGCACTAGTTAAAGTAAAATTTATTTCTCTGAATTCTTACATCAAAAAAATGGAAATGAAAGAGATTAATAAATAGTTCATATAATTAAAATAAAATAAAATAAAAAATTAAAGTTCTCAACTAAGCATCAAATCGAAAATTCTAAAAATCAAGGCTGCGATTACTAAGATTGAAAGGGGAAAAAAATCCTATTGAGCTAATAAGTTGATTTAGAGGTGGTTTTATGAAAAAAGGAAGAAAGAAAGATAAGCCACTGGTTAATTTGATTAAAAAAAGAAAAGAGAAAAAAAAATAAATTTCCAGAATTAAAAAAAGAAAACGAAATAGAAATTAAAACAAGCATTGGGAAATATGTTGCCCAATTATAAGCCAATAAATCTGACAATGTCAACAAAGTCAATGAATATTCATTAAAAATATAAATTATCCAAATTAATAAATCAATAAATAGAGTGCTCAAATACTACCATCTTAGAAAAATAAATTGAACAAGTCATTAATGAAGTTCCTAAGGAATTATCCCAAGGGTGGAGTGAATTCTACCAATTACTTGGAGAGAAATTAATTTCAATACTCTATAAACTAATGAGGGGAAAAAATTATCACTCTTTGCAGATGGTAAGATGCATACTTAGAAAATCTTAGAATATCAACTAAAAAAACTACTGGAAACAATTCACAACTTTAGCAAAGTTTTAAGATACAAAATAAATCCACAGAAATTATCAGGCTTTTAAAATATTACCAACAAAGTCCTGAAGCAAGAGATATAAAGAGAAATTCCATTTAAAATAATTGTAGATAATATAAAATATTTGAGAGTCTACCTGCCAAGGGAAAGTCAGGAACTATGTGAACACAACTACAAAACACTTTCCACATATACAAAGTCACATCTAATCAATTAGAAAAATATTAAGTGCTCATGGGTAGACTGAGTGAATATAATAAAAATGAAAATTCTACCTAAATTAATCTACTTATTCAATGTCTTACCAATCAAATTCACAAAAATTATTGTACATATCAAGAAAAAAGAATAACAAAGTTCATCTGGAAGAACAAAAGGTCAAGAATTTCAAGGGAATTAATGAAAAAAAACAATGCAAATGAAGGTGTCTTAGCTGTACCAGACCTAAAATTATATTAAAAAGCAACGGTCATCAAAACTATTTGGTTAAAAAATAGAAAAGTGGAATAGATTAGATTCACAGGACAAAATAGTAAATAACTATAGTAATCTTGCTTTTGACAAACCAGTATGGCAGAAACTAGAAATTGAACCACATCTCGCACCATATACAAAGATAAAGTCAAAATGGGTTCATGATTTAGACAAAAAGTGATATTACAAGCAAATTCAAAAAACAAAGGATAGTCTTTCTCCAAGATCTGTGAAGCAGGAAGGAATTTGTGTCCAAAGAAAAATTGGAGCATATTATGGAATGCAAAATGGATAATTTTGATTATATTAAGTTAAAATTTTTTGTACAAATATAACCAATGGAGACAAGATTAGAAGGGAAGCAATAAACTGGGAAAACAGTTTTGTATTCACAGATTCTGATAAGGGCTTCCCATCTAAAACATATGGAAAATTAATCAAATTTAAAAGAATTCAAGCCATTCTCCAGTTGATAAATGGCCAAAGGATATGAACAGAAAATTTTCAGATGAAGAAATTGAAACCATTTCTAGTCATATGAAAAGGTGGTCTAAATCAGTATTGATCAGAGAAATGCTAATTAATACTACTGTGAGGTACCACTATACAGATCTTAGATTGGCTAAAATGACAGGAAAAGATAACGATGAATGTTGGAGGGGATTTGGGAAAACTGGGACACTAATATATTATTGGTGGAATTGTGAACCAATCCAACTATTCTGGAGAGCAATTTGGAACTATGCCCAAAGGACTATAAAACTGTGCTTACCCTTTGTTACAGCAGTGTCTACTGGGTCTATATCCCAAGGAGACCATAAAGGAGGGAAAGTAACCTACATGTACAAAAATGTTTGTGGTAGCCCTTTTTGTAGTGGTCAGAAACTGGAAATTGAGTGGATGCCCATAATTTGGGGAATGGCTGAATAAGTTATGGCATATGAATGTTTGGAATACTATTTTTCTATAAGAAATGTAGAGCAAAAGATCAATGTTGGGGAACTACCCATACATATGTTATACAAATAAAAAGCTTCAATAAAAAAAAAATGTAGAGCAGGATGATTTCAGAGAGGCCTGAAGAAATTTACCAGGAGATCAGTGTACGTGGCAACAGCAAGAAATTATGATGATCAATTTTGATGGATGTACCTCATTTCAACAATGAGATGATTAAGGTCAGTTCCAATGATCTTGTGATGAAAAGAGTCTTCTATACCCAGAGAAGACTGTGAGAGCTGAGTGTGGAACACAGCATAGAATTTTCACTTTTTGTTGTTGTTGTTTGCTTACACTTTCTTTTTTCTTTTTTTTTTCTTTTTGATTTGATTTTTCTTGTGCACCAAGATAATTGTATAAATATGTACACATATATTGAATTTAACATATATATTTTACCACATTTAACATATATTGGATTACTTGCCATCTAGGGGAAGGAGTGGGAGGAAGGAGGGGGAAATTTAGGAACATAAAGTTCTGCAAGAGTCAATGTTGAAAAATTATCCATGCATATGTTTTGAAAATAAAAAAGTTTAATAAAAAATACTCTCTAAACTATTTATTTAAAAAAAATAGTCAAAGGAGTCCTACCAAGCTCCTTTGATGACACAAACCAGGAAGACCTAAAACAGAGAAAGAAAGTTATAGATTAATTTCCCTAATTAATATTGTTGCAAAGCAGTTGAACAAAATACTAGCAATATATCATAACAATTACACACCATGACCAATTGAGACATATCTGCCATATACAGTTGCTTCAATTTTAGGAAAATTATCAATAATTGACCATCTCAATAACAAACAAACAAATCATATGATTGTTTCAGTAGATGCTGAACAGTCTTGTCAAAATAAAGAATCCATTCCTATTAAAAACATTTTTAGCAAAGCTCAGGATATAAAATAAAACCATATAAATCACCAGCATTTTAAAAATGCCCAACAAAGTAAGCAGAAAGAAATAAAAAGAGGAATTCCATTCAAAATAATTGTAAACTATATTAATGCCAGGACAAAATCCAAGACAAACCATTACAAAACACATTTCAAATGCAATAAGGTCAGATGTAAAAAAATGGGAAAAAAATAGCAATGGTCATGGAGAAGTATTAGTCTCTGATTGGTAAGCCAACCAATAAAATGAAAATGACAATTCTTTTTACTAAATTACCATTCAGTGATATAAAAATCGAACTATAGAACAATTATTTGATAGAGCTTAAAAAAATAAACAAGATTCATCTGGAAGAATAAAAATTTAAAAATATTAAGAGAATTAATGGGAAAAATAAAGCAAATGACAGCAGCATTGTAATAACAGACCTCAGATTATATTATGAAGCAATTATCATGACAACTATCTAATATTGACTAGGAAGTAGAAGGTGGTGGGGCAGGTAGGTGGCACAGTGGGTAGAGTACCAGCCCTGAAGTCGGGAATACCTGAGTTCAAATCTGACCTCAGATACTTCACATTTCCTAGATATATGACCCTGGCCAACTAACTTAACCCCAATTGCCTCATCAAAAAAAAAAAAAAAAAAAAAAAGAAGACGAAGAAGTAGAAGGTGGGTAAGTGGAAAAATTTAGATATTTAAGATGGTAATCTTAGCAGACCATAGGAACATTATATTTGATAAACCCAAAGATCCCATTCTTCAGAATAAAAATTCAGTATTTATCAAAACTTATGGGAAACAGAAAATAATAGGACGCAAATTTCATGGAGATCAAAATTTCACACTGTGTATCAATGTAAGGTCAAAATTGTTACAAGATTTAGACATAAAGTATAATGCTTTAATTAAAAAGAGCAAGGAATAGTCCACTTGTAAGATCTATGGGGAAGAGAAGAATTCATGAGCAAAGAAGACATAGATAGAATCACAAAATATAAGAGATAATTTTGATTATATTAAATTTTAAAAGGTTTTTTTTTACAAATAAAACCAAGATAAGAAGGAAACCAGAAATCTGGGGAAATATTTTTATGCTAAGTGTTTCTGATAAATACCTCATTTCACAAATATCTAGGAACTGAGTAAAATTTATAAGAATACAAACCATTCCCCCAATTGATAAATGATCAAAGGATATGAGCAGGCAGTTTTCAGATGAAGAAATCAAAGCTATCTATAGACATATGAAGAAGTGGTCTATATAATTTTATAATAGAGAAATAAAAATTCAAAAAACTGAGGTACTACTTCACACATATGTAACTGACTAATATGACAAAAAAAAAGGAAAATTAGAAACATTGGAGATTGTGGGAAAAGTATAACACTAGTACAATGTTGGTGGAATTTTGAACTGATCCAACCATTTTAAAGGTCAATTTGGAACTAAACCCAAAGGGCAAACAAACTGTGCATACCCTTTTATCCAGCAATGCAACTACTTAGTCTATATACAAAAGTGATAATTAAAAAGGGAAAAGCACCTGTATTTGGGGAGAGATAGATAGACACATTCATTCATTACAATATTTCTTTTTATGATGGCAAAATACTGAAAACTAAGGAGATGCCCATCTATTGGGGAATGACTGAACAAGTTGTGATATGTGAATGTAATGGAATACTAATGTGCAGTAAGAAATGATGGACAGATTTCAGAAAGAAAGAAAAAAACAATACCTGAAAAGACTTATGAACTGATATGGAATCAAATGAGCAGAATGAGGAAAACCATGTATACAAAATCAGCAACATTGTTTGATGATCAAGTGTGAATGACTCAACTCTTCCCAACAACACAATGATCCAAGACAAGTAAAAAGATTCATGAAGGAAAATGTTATCCGTATTCATATTAAAAAAAAACTGATGGACTTTGAATACACATCAAATAATATATATTTTTTTCATTTTATTATTTTTTCTTTTTCTTTTTATGTATTTATTTGAAGAGGAGGAGGAGGAACAATAAGAGGAGGAGAAGGAGAAGAATCCAAATGAAGTTTAAAGAGATTTGAAAATTCTTGATCCAGTAAGAAGGTAGATGAAATTTAGTTTTGTACTGATAGTAACAATGCAACAGGCCTTTATGATGGCCCAAATATTATTTATGGGTTAAAGTTCTGTGTTGCACCCCATCAGTGCTGATGGAGCCACAGTGAATAATGACAAAACCATGATTCTGGGGAGATGGGCTGAACACTTCCAATGTTCCCAACAATCATCAACAAATGCTGAAGGTAGAGACTGAATACTCAGATTGAAGGCAATGTCTCTCTGGCCAAAATTCCAACTGATAATAGTTTTTTGAATGCCATTAGGTTTCTCTAGTGTGGCAAACTCGCTGGTGCTGATTCTATTCCAACTGAGATTTATAAGGCAGAGGACTGAAGGCTTATATAATAACAGACAGAATTTTGGGTGGGATTATATTGCAAGATAAATTTATTCTCTAGGAGTTCATTTATGCTTCTATTATCCATTTCTCTTAAGGAGAGGGAAATATGTTGCCCTTTAATAATCACTGAGGGATCTTATCTTAGTCACTCCTGGAAAAATTCTTGCCAGAGTCCTCCTTAAAAGGTTGATTGTGTACGTGGAAAATGGTCTGTACATGAGAACCAGTGTCATTTCAGAAAGGGCTAAGGAATTCTCTATATGATGTTTACCACTTAACAACTCCAGAAAGAATGCCAGAAGAACAGATATTTGTTCACAATATTCATTGATATAACCAAAGTCTTTGAGACTGTCAGTTGTGAGAATTTGTAGAAAATTATGACAGGTTTCCCAGAGCCAAGTGGGCAGGGAGATGCTTCAACTCTCCATAAAACCCCTCAATAAACTTTAAATAATGCCTCAAAACAAATTCTGAGAAAAGTTTGGAGCACAAGGTCTTGCAAGGGTGAATATAGAAAACTATCTTTACATCTACTTTGAAAAATGAAAAGCTATTATTATTTTTTTTAAATTATTGACCGGCAGAACACAAACAAAAACAGGGTACAACAATTTTCCAGCCCAAGTCCACTTAAAAGGATTTGAGGAGAGGTCTGTTGCACCAGGGTGAGAATGGAACACAGTCTAGCACAAGCAGTAACCCCGTCATCCAGCAATTGGCTTTGGGTGACTAAATCAGTGGCATCAGTGGTAGTTTTTAGATGTCTCAGCCCACAGATACTAAGGGGATCAGAAAACTGGTCACAAGCAGATTAAAGGAGTACTTTATGCTGACACTGGGGGCAGGAATCTTGTATTTTCCTTGAAGTGCAGTTTTTCCTGGAATAATTGGGGATGATAATGTTCTCAGAAATTTGTAGCAAGATATCAATGGTATGCCCATGTTAAGTAAAATTAAATGTCAGTTCAGGATGACTTCTACAAGCTAGCCAGACCTAAATGGAATATTAGCATGGGGTTGAATGAACAGAATGAACAAGTATCTATTCATTTGTGGGATTTATTGGAAAGAAAGGAAAAATCAGTTTGTGGAACAACCTAAAATGTCCTAAAGGAACAGTTTGAATACATTTTTCAGATTAGTTACCACCAGAATGGCTTGTGTGAAGAAGAGATAGTTATTCTTCCAACAAGGGAAGAACAGGAAGCAGAAACTGAAGTTGAGCCAGCAAAACAATATTCTGAACAAGATGAAGTTGAAGAAACAGAGTATAAAAATAGTTTATGCCAAAGACTTAGTTTAGCAACAATGAAGAGTTATGTTAATGGACCATTGAAAGAGTTGAGGTGGTAAACTCATTTTAACAGCTGCCACAAACTGAATCGCCATCTATGTCAGAGGCCCATTCTTTGGCTCCCATGATTCAGGTCAATCTTTTCATGAGAAAACTGAATGCTCAACCTCACGATGCAAATGCAGAGGCTATTCAGTTTCATGTAGAATTCCATGCTAGACTTTGAAAATCAGGAATTTGACCCTGCAAATGGTGTCTTCAAAACCCATGACTGTCCCCCAGTACATGGATATGTCTCAGCTTGTCTGGCCCTCGAGTTCAAACTGAATTTAGACATACTCAGCCTAATTCAGCTTCTGTACTAGCTAAGCAAGTACCTTTGGTTTCTTTGACTGGTGGGTGATAAACTATCCCCGTCCTTGTACCCACCCTATTACATTGGAAAGCAGTAACCTTAGAAGGAATTCAATGACTTGATTCAGGCCACAGTATCACTAACAACCAACCAGCTCTCAGCATCTTTGCCCCAATTCTGCTGCCTCTTAGCCCTAGATATTCCCATCTAGATCAAGCAAATGTTTACATAGCTATGGCACCAATGTCAATCCAACTTCATTCCAGTCCATACAAAATATTCACTATGAATGACCCTGGTCCTCCTGTTGATGAGCCAGAAATTGTAAAGCAAAAGAATTACTACCAGACTACATAGTACCAGAGGTTTTCTAATCAACCTCTCAAAGTAGAGAAAACAGAACTTCAGCAAGAGCAGCTTCAGTCTATGGTTTGATACCTAGTATGGCTCCCAGGACAAGTTGTACCATGTGGTAGGTAACCAATTACCAGAGATTTCCACAGCAGAACATTGAATTTCCATGTACTAGCCAGCTCTTTTACAGTAACTGAAGATTGTCATGTGAAAGATTTCATGGCACCAGAGGCTTAATGAATGGATATAGAACCTCTGCCAATGAATTTAGAAGAGACTATCACCTTTTATTTTCTCACATTCTACCTAACAGTTACACATAATCACAGTTTGATACTCCACAAGACACTCCAGTTACCAGAGGAATGGATATCAATAAAGTTAAAGGAAGACTATGGGCAGAATGGACAATGGGGAGCCCATAGAGATTAGAGAAGGCTCCCAAGATCCAACTGAGGGGTACTGTCAATGAACACTCAGCAAGTGAATTAAACTGCTTCATGTCACTATCACTGTCCACACACTGTCCTCCCAAAACATATTATCAAAAGAGTTATTACATATTTGTTCTCTCTTTCAGGAAACACATTGCTGAATGGACTGTTTTCACCCCATAAAGACAGGACTGGAATTGCCAGCTTTATGTTAGTTGAATATAATCTACATATCTGTCCTAAGCATCATCTTGAACCTTGTGAATTATATTCACATTCTTCACTCTTACTTAGGAATACAACAACAACAACAAAAACAGACAGTTTAGGGGTGATCAGATCTCTACCGTTATTTGATTGAATAAGCTTGGGGGAAAAAAAAAGGAAGACTAACTCATTTTTGACATTGGATAAAATTGGCAAATCAACCCTAAAATTATCGTTTTGATGATAATTGACAAAAACTAAAATACTTCCCTTGAAAGGAAGATGGAGAATGGAGTGTGTTTTGGCAGGACTACATTCATATTGTTTCCTAATATAAATAGATGAAATGAATGATTGTTGGAGGACATCTAAAAGAAAAGGGGATATGTTAGGGCCAAAGGTTTTGGGGAAGAAGCTTTTCCTTGAATTGAGGATCAAAGGGTGTGGTTTGATTCTCTTGAGAAACATTAGACCCCTAGGCCTGCTGGAGATTGCTATTAATGAATGGTTTCATTACAATGACCATGGCTGTTTAAGTGGTCTTAGAAAACGGCTCCCCTCCAGGAATTGCTCTGTTGAGAAACACATCTTTCAGCTGATGGATGGGTGTGAGCCTATGGACAAAGGGTGTGATCTCAGTGGGGGAAGGAAAGGAGGTAAGGAGGAGGGGTCAGGAGATGAGGAGAGATAAGACTAGGAGGAGGGACTAAGCGAGGGGCAAGGCCTAGGAGGCAAGGCTAGGAGAGGAGAGAAGATATAAGCTAGCCTGGTGGTAAGGGAAGCAGGCACAGCAAATGGAGAACATGGAGGCAATGGGGGTTTAATTAAGAACCACCATGATCTACATTCCTCTGGCTTGAGTCTTCCTGGTGACCAGGCATTGGGCCTAGCCGGGTGTGCGCAAGGAAGCTCTGGAGGTGAGATAAGTCCTGCTGCCCTTAGGTAATTTAACCAATGATTTCAATAAAAGATGCATTGGCCCCCCAATTACATAAATAAGGCTGACTATCAGCTTTGATATAGCACTACTCATCACCAGGTCAAAATATGATGGTCAAAAATATATACATACAAATTGCTTTGTAATAACTGATATTATACAAGATAAAGGCAAAAGGAAAAATGAGGCTTTGACTGGAACATTAAAAAACAACAACAACAACAACAAAAACAAAAACAAACAAAACAAAATTAAAAAAAAAACCAAAACACCAGTATAGGATGCAATCTACATGCCCACTTCTGTATTTGATGTGAAGATATCTTTTGGAACACATTTAAAAATTTCTTTACTAGCAATGACTTTTATAAGGATTAGTACTATATATTTATCACTCTTTATGACATGTACATTGTCACGACCTTGCTGTATGTCATCTAAATAATTAATATAGGTACTGATAGAAATCTCTAATAGATAACCACAACACTTTGATCACATGTCTTCTGCATCCTGAAGGTTTTTAAAAGAAACATTTACCAAATGCTTGCCACTATCACCCTTTTAATTTCTGTCTTTTGAAAAGTATTACTATGTGTTTAGAGCAATTTTCCCTTTTAAGGGAAATAATGGCCAACACTTTCAGTTCTATTGGTATAATTAAAACAAATAAACATGTTAATAATAATTGTATCCTGGGAAACTATTGTTGAGGAGATAATATCCACGATTGAGATCATACTGTTATTCATTGTATCTTGGAAACAGGTTTTTAATTTTTTTTTAGCTTTTTCATGGTCTGAAATTAATTCATACTTTCTTTTTGAGAAAAGACAGGAACTTATTTAATTAAAAATAAAATTTGAAGATAGCTTCCATTTCAACTCCAGCTTCTTTAAAAACTTCTATATGTTTTCAATGTTTTCAAGCAATAAATATCCTTCTCATTCATCACTAAGCCAGCTTTGGTTGTGGGAAAAAGGTAAAGCCCTACCTAATTAATGAATAGGAAACTTTCAGTGGCCCTTATATGCCAAAACATATAACTTCTTCATAGTGCCATTCTTACTCCTAGAGTACAAACAATATATTACACCTGGGCATGAAAATAATAGTCTTTATGTATTTGCTTGTATCTTTGCTTCTGAAGGCCAACTTCCATCTGCTTTGTTTGCAAAACTAACATCTTAAGGCTAAGAATCATCCCTTTAGCATTCATCTGTGTCCTTACTAATGTTTAGTACATTATTTCATCTATATCATTGGTGTAGTTTTCTGAAGATGTGAGAATATTAATTTATTGTTATTTTCCCATTGAGAACATATTTCAATGATTCAATTTAATTTAAGGAATATTTGCTAAGCTCCAAAAGATTAAAAAATATACAGTGACATCCTCCTAACTATAAAGAAGCCAACATTTTACTAGGGATGTGAGCAATATACTTCATTCAAAGACAAACGAAACAAAACCTTTATTGTGATGGAGACAAAGTAAATATCTGGGAAAAGTGTCCTGTTAGGAGTGAGTACTGAAAAACACTTTCAGTTGGGGACATAATTATATTTTTATGGAGAAGTGGGCATTTGAATTGAGCTCTGGAGTAAAATTAGTTTTCTGAAAGCCCCTATAAGGAGGAAGTGAATCTCAGCAAAAGGAGAATAGTCCAAACATACAAAAGAGCAGAGTAGTTTGTGGTATGCTAGGAAAGATAAGTAGTGCAGTTAAGGTGAAGAGGATAGTACAAAAAGAGGATTAATATGAAATGAGAATGAAAAGATAGTTTTGAACCATATTGCAGAGGCCTTTAAAAAATCAGGCTAATCATTCTTTTAATTATTTAATAAATATTAAAGTTTATCCTAGCAATATATGACCACCTCTTCAACTTCTTAGCCTAAGTAAATTTGAAATTTTAAAATGTGACAAATTTAGTATCACACTAGTTTTTTCCCCACATTTTGTGAAAATCAAAACCTAAAAGTATTTTAAATAACAGAAAATTCAAATCTCATATTATTCTTTCATTTATTCCTTGAAAGCTAAGTAAGAAAAGTAGAGCAGCACATAAGACATCTCTCCATCCTCACTTAAACTGGTTACTTCAAATCCTATTTAGAACAAAATTAGATTCAACTTAGTTTTTACAAAGAAATTATAACTGGGCCATAAAAGTTTTTTTTTTTTTTTTTTTTTTTTTTACTTTGGACTTTGGGAGGTTGTTTTAGCAGGGAAGTGCAGCTTTCATAACCTTCACCAAAGAATAGTACACCTCTATAAGAGAAGATTGTCTCCTTAGACCAAGTGCAGCTTTGGGAGTGAGCAGTGATAAGGGAGCAAGGGGACACACACCTACCTAGCCAGATCAGCTGAATCAATCCTGGCCATATGGGGTGACAGATGTTGCAGCCAGATTGCCCTCACATCCAAGTTTTTTACTTTATTAAAATGTTGTTCATGAAGGCCTACATGTCTGCATATAGTTGGCAGATAAAGACTGAAATGTTGCCCTGAGGCAAACAGGGAAGGCACAGGTGGGGATCATAGCTCCACTTTGCTATGTCTAGCTGAGAAATCCAAGTTATGTCAAACCACTGGCCCAACCTCTGTAGAGGTCATGGGCAGCCCAGCTATGTCTTGTCAGAAATATCACATCCCTCAGAGAGACTAAATTTTCCTTATAAAATCTGTCTATAGCCCACTGCCATCTTGCTTGAATCCTTTGGGTCAGTTTACTGTACCACCCCCTTCATCCCTCCCCCATGCCACATGGCATCCCCTATCCCCCGTCCCCATGCTTCATGGAGCCTCTCCTTTCATCCCTCCAATGTCCTCTCCTCTCAAACCCCATCTTCCTTATGGTAGCTTTCTCATTCTTATATGCCCTAAACTCACAGGATGTTCCCTTTCTGTTGGATAATTGCCAGTTCCACTAAGGAACTTGTCTTTTCCATAATTAATTATTAAAATCCCTTTCTTGCTAACTCTATTCTCTCCCACTCTATTTTGTATTTAACATTTCTGATGTCTTTTATATCCCTTCATTTTATCTGTAATCTCTTCTTCTAAATAAATCTACCTTTTGCCAAAAAGAATGGCCATTGCGAATTCTTCAAAGGGCCAAACTCCAACATTTAATGCTTCTCCTAAATCATATCATATGGTGTCACATCATTTGCTACTCTAGATATATCATTGTTATTCCCAATGTTTTCTGAAAGAAATTTTTCTCAGTCTTTGCATAAAATAGAAAACATAGAAAATGGTGAATAAGGTTAGAGTAATGTGAGAAAGAAGAGATACTGACCACATTAAAAATTAAGTATACTTTTTTGTGCATCTAAAAAAGCAAAAAAAAAAGTACAATAAACATATAGACTCTAAAAAAAGAGGAAAATGAGAAATGTTCACTTAAAAAATGCTTCATGAATAATGGAAGGGAGTGCTTGCTTATTTCATCTACATTCCTTTAACTCTTGAAAGTTTTGTTGAACATCTCAATTATTTTGATTCGTTTGAATTCTAGCACAGTTTATAAGCAATACATGAATTTATTACACTATGTTAATAGTTGGTGTGGCTGATGTAGGCGCCAGATGATGGTAGGCACTAAATCTTGGGTTCTGGTCATGTGAAGAATTCATAAATACCACTGTCTTTGGTAAAAGTTGGGTTTATATAGTAGAAGACGTTACAGACAAAATGAACATATACAATAGATCCCAGGAATGCTAAATGTGAAATAGTATAGGAGAAAATAGAAAGGTATTTTATGGAAAGAGCAATTTCCCCAGTGAAACTTGCCATTTACCAGGAAAAAGGAAGCATCCCATGAGGTTGGGGCATGTCCTTAGCAGGCTAAATCCTGAAATAGACTTAGCACCTTAAGAGAGTTACTTAGCTATAAGAAGAAGGGGATCAGAAGCATAGTGAAATTAGGAGAGATATTATGTGGCTAGTGTTTTATAGGGAAAATTTAGCCTCTGAGGTCTAAAAGGAACCCTCAAAAGTTGGTGGTCAAAGACCAATGTCCAGAGGTGTCTCAAAAGAATTTCTAGGCTCAAACCCATTTTTAAGTCAAGGGGCAAAGTTTATTATAATTGCAATGTCATTTGAAGTAGGCTAACTTCAAAAAGAATTTTAATAAAGAATCTAGAGAAAGAAGGGTAATTTATCCAGTTCACTGATATGCTAATTTGATAGTTTGCAGGTAGATTTGAGCAGTGGTTTATTCACTGTTGTCTCAGGACCAGATTATCTATCTGCCAATCAGTAAGGTTTATAAGACTATTCTAAGGCCAGAAGACTTCAGAATCACTGACAGATTGTTAATGTTGAAGTTCAGAAAGGGACCTAAAAAGGTTGGGGTCATAGACCAATGTCCCAAGGCATCTCAAAAGAATTTGCAAGCTTGAATCCATATCCAAGTAAAGGGCAAAGTTTATTGTAACTGTAACACTAATTGAAACAAGATAAATTCCAAAAGAATTTAGCAAGGAACCAAGAAAAAAAAGATTTATAGGACAAAGTTAGATCAGAGCTTCATGTTATTTATTTACTAATTTGATGGATTCCATGTAGGTTTGAGGAGTGATCTATTCACTATTGTCTCAGAACTTGGTTATCACTGACCAACAGATTATTTATCTAATAGTCAGTAATGTTTATAGGACTATTCAAAGACCAAAAGACTTTAGAATCATTGATGGACAGATGTTAGAACAATAGCACTCTAAGGTCTTGGGACCTCCTCACTGCTATGTTTTCCCTAGAAGTTGTACACCATCAGGAATCTGTATCCCATTAAGACCATGGAACTAAACATTTTGATTATCAGAACCTTCTTCCTGCCTGCCCCAGGAAATATTTTTTAAACAGTTGTTCAGTTTCTCTCAGCTAATCACATCCACCATTCAGTCCTTTTCAATAGTTACCATTAATTATGAAATCATTAGTATTGTTGTGCCACAGTTCCCATGTCTCAGTTCCCTTAGGTGCTCTGTTTCAGTTTCCGTTGATTGTTCTGCCCAAAAATAGCAACCTCTTTCCTTCTGACCATCAGAAATAATTGGACTCACATTCCAATGAAGTCATAAAATCTCCAGATGGTCCATCTCGACATACCCCTTATCTTTTGGCTTCAGACTTACTGTTTCATACTTCTGTCCTAAGCTTCCTTTACTCCTTACCTGTCAGAATTGAATTGATAGCCCTTCCTGGAATCAATTCTTCCCCCACACCAGTGCTCAACCCCTCCTGCTCCTTCTGCCTCCCTTGTGAGTTCTTTGTTAAGTCTCAGTGCAGGAGGTCTATAAGAATGCTATGACCAAACTTACTATTTGCTGGACCTGCTTGAGATCCAGTTGGCTGGCATGTCTGTCAGTCTAAACTCACAATGGACTGTGTGTTTTAGGACAAGAGTCCAAAGCAGTCCCGATCCATAGCTATGGATTCTGAACTCTCAATTAACATCAATAAAGTATTATCTAATCTCCAATGTGTGATACTGCCTCAGTTTCTTCCTAAGTATTACAGTATTACATATTGTGGGGTCCTTCTTCTCTACTTTCTCCTACACAAAGTGAATTGTGCAAACAATTCAATTTGTAGAGCAGTTTGGAGCCAACAAAAACATCACGAATTATAACAGGTGGTAGAACCAACTGTTCTTTACATATCTAGCAAAAAAATCTAAAACAAACAACAGCAACAAACAAAACCTCTTAGGAGTCCTTAGCTAAGAAGACTTTAATAATCACTTAGAATCCAGGGAAATAAAAAGAACCACTGGGGTTCAAAGAATGAGCCCTTTGTGGCTGGAATTAGCAAAACAGAACACATTGAGTAAAGGGTTAAAAAATTTTCAGCACTAGAGCATTCAATACAATGGACTTCATTGCACGTGTACACCTTAATGGCTATTAATTAGATAGAAGTTTAGGGAAAAGACTAAGTCAGTGAGTGCCCCAGGACTGATTTTACTGATGTAGAAAGGAGATAAATAGTTAACTTTATAATGGAATAGACAGGTATTTTCTCCCCCTCTGCAGTAGGCTTTTTTTTCAATTAGTGACAGATGATTACTCCTTTTTAGGATTCAATAAAGGTAGAAAATTCTTCCTCCTCCAAGTGTTACTACCTAGAAAATACCAAGTGGAACAGCTGTGTGGCTAATTCTGAAAAACATACAGAATAGAGCAATTTTGCATGGATGGGTTACGTAGGAGAGAAAGAGACATTAGATTCAAAAGTTAATGAAAGGTTAGAAAATAGTCACAGAATGTTTCTCTGAATGGAGAATTCAAACTTTCTTCAGGTCTTTGAGCTGGCCTGACTCAGAGACCCTGATGAATCCCTGGCAGATCTAAACTAGGCTTTTCTGTTCCCCTGACGTGCCTCAGGCTGGTTTTCTTTTAAGCCTCTTATTTACTGAACTGATTTGGGTTGTCTTAATAGACTAGTACTACGCTTTCAAAATTACCAGATTAGACCTGGGACAGGCTTTCTCTCAATCCTATTTCCCACCCACTCCAAATATTTGAGTGGTGATAATGTGAAGACACACTGTGTATGGCAGCAGTATTTTTATGTCTTCTTTTTTAATCTTTCCCTTACTTTCTTTAGCTAGAAAAGTTGCAAATGAGGTTTAATTTTTCCATTCAATAAACATTAAACACTCACTATGTCCCAGATACTATAAAAGGACACAGAGATAGAACAACATGGGGGAACAAAACACACCAAATCTCTGTACTCAAGGAGTTTACAAGATTGGAGTGAAGCAATATGCATAGATGATGCTTCTATTGAGAAAAAAAAATCTACCTATTCATTTCATGATGATGCAGTATTCTATGTGCGGTTTATCACCAAATGATGGCAGGTACCAAAAGTTGGTTTTCAGTCATGTGAAGAATTCACAATAGCCATTCTCTTTAGCAAAAGGTAAATTTATTTAAGAGAATAGGTTACTGACAAAATAAAGGGATACATTAGACACCTGGAATAGTACATATGAAATACAATTGGGAAAGCACAGGAAAGACAACTTCTTCAGTGGAACTTAAAATTACCCATTAGAAAGGGACCACCCCATGAGGTTGGAATATGCCCTTAGCTGGAAGGCTAAATCCTGAAAGGGACTTGGCACCCTAAAAGAGCTAGTTAGCTGTAAGGAGAAATGGGCTTGAGAAGCATGATGGAATTAGGGGAAATAACATGTGGCAATGGGGAGGAAGGGGGGCATAAGGAGAAAGACACCAAGAGGCAGAGTATCATGGTGGGCTGATCCAAAGGAAAGTAACAGCCATGGGATAGACCACAAGTAGATTTTATATGGAAAAATTTAACACCAGGGACATGACTGGGATTTCTATAGAGAGTAGATCTCAGGAGTTTGACATAACTTGGATTTCAGACTGGACCCCTTTCTCAAAGGATGGGACCATGGAGCTAAACTGATCTATATCAGAGCTTTCTGCCTACCTCAGGGATCAATTCTTCAGTTTCTCTTGGTCTAAAACACTATTCAGGATCTCAATATTCCCTACTGTTTTTTAATTTGTTAAAGAAATCTTTTGAAAAGTGAATTGGGGTTTCTTAAACAGAAGGAAGTCTATTAGACCAATGCTGAAATTTTACAGGCCAATCCTGGTATATTTGTTATGTAGTATCCTGAAATTGGGAGTGAAACACCCAATTTGTTGGAGTGTTATAGAGATAAACTGAAGCCAAAGTCAGTAATATCACAGGGGTACAAAGTTAGTCTCATGGCACAATAGCAAAGATTAACACAAAGTCAGTTAGCACCTTACTGGTGGCCCACCCAGATACTGGGTGGTATTTTGCTGGAGTCCATTCATCCCAATAGTCAGTTTTCCTCTAAACAAATGGAGCCAAAATTCCTTTAGAATATGGGACAATGATCTCATCTTCTGAAACTATACCTTGCTGGGAATGAATGTAGAGCCTCTTTGGAGTGATGGGCCAGAAGGAGATTAAAGTGAGTTATCCAGTGAATTCTGAGTCAGATCCCTGAAGCTGGTCAATACAGCTGTCAAGTACTGGTCATTTGAAGGCAACCAAAGCCTGAAACAAACCTAAGAAGCAGAAGTTAGTAACATTGCAAACAGCAAAGAAGTGGCTTGGGTGGCCAAGAAGACATGTGCCAAAGTGTTCAAAATGACTTAGACGTTGTGTCAAGAAGATAATAGATTGAGCTCAGGCTTTATTTTAGCCTGATCAAAAGTTCTCCTATCTTGAAATGATAAGAGCCCACAGATGGGACAAGAATAGATTGAGAGAGCATTAAAAACAGAGCTTTCTTCACTGAGAAATATGTTTAAAGGGAAAAGAATCTTCTCCACTTTTCTGAAAATATAGTCAGACAGAGTGGAGATAATAATCAATTTTAAGTGCCTTAGCCACAGTTTGGATGACCTGAAGGGTAGTAACTCTGTAAAGGGCAGAGCAGACCAAAACAAAGTGTGATCTCTTTTAGTAAATACTTTGCTGTTGTTGTGCTGGCCTGACTGTTCCTCCTGAGGAATTTTCTCTGCATCAGGAGCAGAAACAGGCTTAATTGGGAAGATATGACTCCAGCAGAGAATTATAACCTTGGGGGTTTCATATGTTAAGATTACTTTCTATTTGGATACAATAAAGTTGGGGTTTCCAGATCTCCTCACTTGGGATGGAAATTTAATCAAAAGTCCATTGCTTGGAGAACTGTGGGAGTAAGAATGCCAAAGTTATAGCAGCCTCTTTTGTGGCTACATCAACAAACCAATTTATGACTTTGTCTATGCATATCAAGTAAGTTATAAATAAATGTTTATGTCCCAGAAACACAGGACAAACATGTTATTCCCCATTAATTTAAATAAAATTGATTTTTTTTGCATGGATGTAACAGAACTCTTTTATGACTAAAAAAAAAAACAAACTACATGGATTACAAATCTACAAGAGAGGTTTAAACTAATGCCATGTGTAGAACCAGGAGAACATTGTATACAGCAACAAGAAGATTATATAATGATTAATTCTGATGAGTATAGCTCTTCTCAACAGTGAGGTGATTCAGGCCAGTTCCAATGGTCTTGTTTTAAAGAGAGCTGTCTGCACCTAAAGAGAGCACTATGGGAATTGAGTGTAGATCACAACACAGTATTTTCACTCTTTTTGTTGTTTGCTTACATTTTGTTTTCTTTCTCATTTTTTTCATTTTTGATCTGATTTTTCTTGTGCAGCATGATACTTGTGCAGATATGTATAGAAGAATTACATGTTTAACATACATTGGATTACTTGCACATGTCTTCTTGGCCACCCAAGCCACCGCTTTGCTGTTTGCAATGCTACTAAGCTCTGCTTCTTAGGTTTATTTTAGGTTTTGGGTGCTTTCATATGACTGGGACTTGCTACCCCACTGAGGGGGTGGAGGGAAGGGAGGGAAAGTATTTGAAATAGAAGGTTTTGCAAGGGTGAATGTTGAAAATTATCCATACATATATTTTGAAAGTAAAAAGGTTTACTAATAATAATTTAAAAAAGAAAAAAACTTGCATTAAAATTCTCAAGTCACACTGCATGAGAATAACAGCAGGGTCTCAGAAAGGATTGCATCAATAGGTAAATGTTAAAAAGATATATCTCTAGTAACAGACAGATGACTATGCCAAATATTCACCTACCCAACATTGGAAAACAGTCTTTACTTAATGACTACACATTTTCAGATAGAAAACAGGAAGATTTTATACTTGCATTGTACTCAGTCCTTAATTGTCATGTCAGCTTAAAGCTTAACATTCAATTGCTCGAAAAATATATAGATGTGCTATAAGAGAAAAAGCAGGATCAGGACAAAGCATACTTAGCTGTTTGACTTCAAGTGTGAAGACCATGAATGAATTCCACTCCATTGCCAGACTCAGAAATGGGTGGGAATCATTTCAATAGAAAGAAACATGATTTTGGGAATCAAGTTAGAAGGATCTGACCTCAAGTAAAGCTCAGGGAGTCATCCTTCAAACTCCTTTTACCCTATGAACAAAGCGCCACCTTCTGAAGTTCTGTGGCATTTCTCTGGGATGGTGGTTTTTCTGATTTATGGTTCCTAATTCATACTTAGATTCAAATTTGAGAGATAATATTATAGTTCCCCCAAATTATGGAATCTGTGTGTATCTGGTTTATTGGCTCAGCCATCTTGAACTCTCTTCCCTTTCAACCCAAACTACAGATAATTGGATATATGGACTTGAAAGGACAATTATCTGCACACCTTAAATTTTGAGGCTATGTGTATTTAAATTGGAATTCTGCTTCTGAAATTATATAAAATAATTATTATTAACTAGTACATTCTAAAATTATGAACCAGAAAAAAATCATGTAAGATTTTAGAAATCCCATATCAGAGGCTTTAGATCAAAAAAGAAAATAGCTTACAAATCATTGTGCTTAAAACTATATCAAGGCTGATACGATGAGAGGCAATAAACAATGACACCATGATGTACTTAATAAATATTAGATAATTTGCTGAATGGGTTTTGAAATAACCATTTTCAGAGAATTTGCAGATATTTCTTTTACAAGTTTCTTTCATTACTAAGCTGTAGAATCTTGTTAAAGTATCTCATCAGAAATGGTTTTGCTTTTAAAACAACCACCACAGACTTGAAAAATAAAAACTAATATTCAGTTTTTAACATTGTGTAAATATAGGTTATCTCTTCCAATGGGGGGAGGGGAGCACAGAGAAGGGCTGACTGGAATAGGATTCTTTCCACCTTCTCCAAGAATAAATAAAGTGGGAGGACACAGACTGGTTTAGAAGCAGCCCTACCCAGTGAGAGTAGGGTGTATTAAGCCCTCATTTATAATAATACCAACTAATCTAAAATTAAACTTTGATACAATTTTCAATCATAAATTTCAGATTACACCTGTATTTTCTTTCTTGTATGGGAATTTCACATTCTATACCAAGTTCATCTCCTAAGGCTTATTACCTTGCTAACTGCTAAAAAGAATGGCTAAGGGATCCGAGAATAAAATCCATCTGGATAAAGTCCTGATTGTATCAAATAACTCAAGAGAATAATTTATCCCAGTACTATAATCTCAGTAAGAACCTATGAACTCAGTTAATACCTACTGAGAAGATTCAGCTGAAAGTTTTTTGTTAAAGAAATAATTCTAAAATTCACAACATAAGTGATAACTAAATAATTTTAAGTAAAAACTTCAAAGTAAGCACATGTGCAGCAAAGCTGATGAAATTTTAAAACATAGCTCATAATATTTTACAATTACACAATATACAATTTAAAAAGCAACATAACACCTTCAATACAATTCATCCAATTAGGAGATACAAACATGTGACTCAGTTTTTGCTTACAATCAAATCAAATACAGATTTAACTTTCAAATAGTAATTCTTCAATATTTGCACATAGGTTTCTAAAATCTTACATGATGTTTTTTCCTCGTTCACAATTTTAGCATGTTCTAGTTAATAGTAATTATTTTACATAATTTCAGAATCAGAATTCCAATTTGAATACACATAGCCTCAAAATTTAAGGTGGCAGATAATTGCCCTTTCAAGTCCATCTATCCAATTATCTACAGTTAGGGTTGAAGGGGAAGAGGATGCAGGATGGCTGAGCCAATAAACCAAATACACACAGATTCCATAAGCCTAAGGGAGAAGCATGGGAAATTATACAGAGGGCGTGGTTTTTCTTTTTGTAGCTTTTCTGCAAGCCCTTAAAGATTGCAGAAAAGGGGCAGCTAGGTGGCACAGTGGATGGAGCACCAGCCCTGAAGTCAGAAAGATCTGAGTTCAAATCTGGTCTCAGACACTTAACCAAGCTGTGTGGTCCTGGGCAAGTCACTTAACCTCAATTGCCTAAGCAAAAAAAAAAAAAAAAAAAAAGAGATTGCAGAAAGAGTTTTAGTTACAAGCCAAATTTCAGTTCTATTACTTATCTGTTGTTGATGTTGTTGTTGTTGTTGTTCAGCCACTAAAATTCCAGCAACATTGAATGGACATTGATTTCTTAGAAATGAATTAGTAATGAAAATTTTAGAAAGTAAATATTAAAGCATCAAAAATGTCAACTTTCTAGGGGGAATTCATCTGTAATAAATCTGGAATTTCAAATGTATTACCACTCTGCATTTGCTGTTTTAATAGAACCCCTAATTTAAATTGAATAATTTTTTATTAGTGACAGTACAGAGTACATTAGACTGTCAAAGCAAGATCAGAGATCTAGAACACTTGGCCAATTTCAGGGCTCTGCTGCTTCATCTATGGGATTATCCCCTGAAAATCCATATAGAAGGGGATCACAATTTTTAATAGAAAGGGGAGAAATACCCATTCAAAGCTAAAATAAAGAACTGATAAATTGGCTGAATTTACATTGTTTCCGAAATTCACAGCTTAATTAAGGTTAGTTCTAATTGTCTAATTTCATCAATTAATTTAAGGAATCTTGTATTTATTCATTTGGAGAGAAAGGGGAAAGATCTTAAGGTGTAAAATGTCCCTAGATTTCCCAAGCCATCTGGAGGCAGTGTGTCTATAGAGAAGGTGGAGAAGTATCCCCTGAGGAGAAGCTGAAAAAGACACATTTAGGGTCCTGAAATTTTAGGACTCAAGAAGTTGAGGAAGGCCCCTTTTAGAGAGAAACTGAGGCTGACTCCAGAATATAGGGAGAGGTTTTGTAGAGCTTATGGTACATGGGAGAGGCTGGAAACAAGCTGCAAAGATGTTAATCAAAGCAATGATTTTATCAAAACAGTTTTGGACCTTGAAGCTCTACTCCAGGGAGAGAAGCTTAATTTAGGAAAAGTTCAGATTAGTTTGAATTGAAGAGAAGAGACAAAGCAAATTACAGGAGGAATAGAAAAAATACTGGGGTTTACATAACTTTTGTCAAGAAGACCAAGCATTTCAAGCACCAAATGAAGTGATTTATGGTATGGGGTTTATCACCAAATGACTCCAGGTACTAAAAGTTGGGGTTTGGTCATGTGAAGAATTCACAGTGACCATTCTCTAGCAAAAAGTAAATTTATTTAGGGGAATAGGTTACAGACAAAATGAAGCAATACAATAGACTGGAATGGTTATGGTAATGGTAATGGTAAATGTGAAATAGAGTTGGGAGAGCATAGGAAAGACGTTTCTCAGTGTAACTTACAGTTACCCAGTAGAAAGGGAACACCCTATAAGGTTGGGCCATGCCCTTGCTGGCAAGCTAAATCCTGAAAGGGTCTTAGTACCCTAAAAGAGTTAGTTAGATATAAGGAAAGTGGGCTTGAGAAGCATAGGAAATTAGGAAAGGTACTGAAGAAGTATTGCTTCTAGGGAAAACAGCAGTAAGGAGATTCCCCTCCCCCATACCTTTGAGTGCTTCTGTTCTAACAATTTGTCAATGATTCTAAAGTCTTCTGGCTTTAGAATCAGTGATCTAGAGTTCCCAAGATCCCCCCTACCCATCTTAGAGTCCTATTGTTCTAACAATTTGTCCCTTATTGTTGTAAAAGTCTTCTGGCCAAGGAATATATTAATATTTCTTCCCTTAGACTTTAGGGAAGATATATTAGTGATCCTGAGACTCTCTAACCTTAGAGTACTATTATTCTGACAATCAGTCAGTCTGTCAGTGATTCAAAAGTCTTCTGACATTAAGATAGTCCTAGATGTGCTGGTCAGTGATAACCAAATTCCTAAGATCACTCCTCAGTTCTATCTCTAGGCCAAAAAATTAGCATATCAATGACATGAAGAACCAAATAAATCTCTTTTCTCTTAGTCCTGGGCTAAATTCTTTTGGAATTTGGCTGGCTTCAAATGGTACAATAAACCTTATCTCTTTTGACTTCAATTTGAGTTCAAGACTGGGAATTCTTTTGAGACACCTGGTGATACTAGTCTGCTCTCCAAACTTTTGGGTCCCTTCTAAACCTCAACAATACCATGTAGCATGGAGAGAGATAAGGAGAAAGACACCAAGAGGCAGAGGGCCATGGAGCTCTGAATCAAAGGAAAATAGCAGCCATGGGACAGCCCACAAGTAGGTTTATAGGGAAATTTTAACCTCAGGAACATGACTGGGATTTCTACAGAGGGCTGGGTCTCAGGAGTTTGACATAACTTGGATTTCAGACTGGACCCCCTTCTGAAAGAATGGGACCATGGAGATAAACTGATTTCTATCAAAGCCTTCTGTCAGTCTCAGGGATCAATTCTTTAGTTTCTCTAGGTGTAAAATACTGTGTGGGGCAAGGGCTAGACCCCCTCACCCATACTGACTACTCAGGGGCATCTTCAGATACAATGGGGAAGCATTTATTAGGTCTTTGCAAGGAGAGATGCAAGCATACCTGAAGAGAAATAGAGCCTCTCACTTCCCATCTGCCAGCATTGTGCTTGGCCTACCAAGCTGGAAATAGTGAATTTGGTTAAATAGAAAGTCTTTTCATTGGATGGACTGGAAAACCATAACTAATGGTCTATGTTGTCTAATTCCTGTGGATCACATCACTTCCTGCACTACAGATCTCTAAGCCTAGAGATAATGTGACTTCCTGAAACTTAGAACTGGGGCCTGACCTTCCATCTCATAGATTTTTTTTTTTTTTTTGGTTGAGGCAATTGGGGTTAAGTGACTTGCCCAGGATCACACAGCTAGGAAGTGTTAAGTGTCTGAGATCAGATTTGAACTCAGATCTTCCTGACTTCAGGGCTGGTGCTCCATCCACTGCGCCACCTACCTGCCCCCCCCCCACATCTCATAGACTTTTTTTTTTTTTTGCTGAGGCAATTGGGGTTAAGTGACTTGCTCAGGGTCACACAGCTAGGGAATGTTAAGTGTCAGAGAACAGATTTGAACTCAGGTTCTCCTGACTTCAGGGCTGGTGCTCTATCTCATAGACTTTTTAAGAAATCTTCCTCTCTCCCCATTTAACACCATTCAGGATCTTGTCAATTATGAACAAGTATTTAAAGTATTTTAAGCTTTAATGCATTATAATTTGAAAGATATTAACTTTGTTCTACTGTAACCTATTTTGATCATAATCCTATTTATTTAACTCTCAACCTATAAGAAGGCTTCTAGCTTTTGGAAACTCCTGAAGCTATGATGTTGAGATAGTTAAATAGGCATATTACAATAGCTTCTCTTTGGGAAGTGTGTTGTAAGAAATGGATGGGCATTCAGTTTCTAGTTATGAAAATTAAATTGTGGAATTAAAATTAAATTAGAACATTAACCCACAAGGACATCAAAGAATATTCAAGGCTGGAGGGTTTTTTTTTTTTTTTTATTAAAGCTTTTTATTTGTATAACATATGTATGGGTAGTTCCCCAACAATGATCTTTAAAAAGCTTTCCATTACATATTTTACCCCCAGTCCCCTCCTCTCCCCTAAATGGCAGGAAGTCCACTACATGTTAATAATGTTGAAATGCTTGAGAAGTTATGCAAGAAACATCCTGTCTACAACAACAACAAAAAAAAAGAATCAGAGAAAGGCAACACAATGCAAGCAAATGTCAATAGAGATCATTAAAATGTTACGTTGTGGTCCATATTTCATTTCCCTCTCTCTGGGTGTATATGGTTTTCTTCAGTGAACAATTGGAACTGATTTGAGACAATTCTTTGTTGCAGAGAGCCATGTCCATCAGAATTTATCATCATGTAATACTGTTGTTGCTGTGCATGATGATCTCCTGGTTCTGCTCGTTTCACTCAGCATCAGTTCATGCAAGTCCCTCCAGGCCTCTCTGAAATCGTCCTGCTGGTCGTTTCTTACAGAGCAATAATATTCCATAATATTCATATAAGGGGTGGAGGTTTTTAGATTTGAACCTGAGTCTTCCAGATTTTTGCCGGAATATAAAATAAGAAAAAAGTTCCTAGTGGGCAGGGACTGGCTTTTGTAATCAGGGTGATGGCCTGATACAGTAAAAGAATCATTTGTTCTTAGCCCTTACCCTTCCTTGGTTATCTTCCTCCTTCTAGATTGTTAGCTCTTTAGAGCTAGGACTGGCTATGTAAAGAGAGGTGACGATTCACCTAAGTAACTTCCAATTAATGGGGAGCTAGAGAAGGGACTTCTGCTTCAGGATAGGGAATAAAATACTCTTTCCTGAACTGAAAGTGTGTCTACTAACCTAGGACCCATTTTTTAAAGAATGTAAAATAAATGTTTAAATGTTTATTGCATTCATTCATCAGTAAATCAGGGGAGTTTTGATAGGATACATTTTTTTTTTTAGTATCAATTCATTCTTCTGGGAATGTTTAAATAAGGAGTTGCTATCTCTTAATTCTCCCATACCCATCTAAACTTTGTTATTTGGTGGTGGTAATGGTGATTGGTGTTTTTGTTTTTGAGAGACATTGTTTTAGAGTGGAAAGGTTGAGAATTTGGTTCCAGAGGACTTACATTCAGCTTTGGATCTGACATTTACTATCTGTATGCTTAAGCTAAGTTTCATCTTCTAAATCTATAAAATGATGTTTGAGTAAATGGATCCAAAGAGTCCTTCTGTTGAGGGATGAGATACCCTAATTGCATTTGGGGGTCCCCAGGTCGGTGTCACAGGTTTTGCAAAAGAATTTTTAGTCCCAGTCTCCAAGTAGGCAAGTTGGCAAAAAAAAAATGTTTATTATAACACAGAATTCTCAGCAGGCTAGTAGCCTGACTAGAAAAATAGCAGAGAACTGAGAGAGATAATATACAAATTTATCCCATTTCCTATCCCCTAAGGCTGAGGAGTACATGTTGATTCCATGATCCAAGGCTAAAGAGCAACCTCCAGATGAATCTAGGGGTGGTGGGTTAGAGAATAATCTCCTGGTAAATTGATGGTGGAGGTAGTGACTTCTGCCTTTGGGATAGGGAATAAAATACTCTTTCCTGAACTGAAAGTGTGTCTACTAACCTAGGACCCATTTTTGAAAGAATGTAAAATAAATGTTTAAATGTTTATTGCATTCATTCATCAGTAAATCAGTGGAGTTTTGATAGGATACATTTTTTTTTTTAGTATCAATTCATTCTTCTGGGAATGTTTAAATAAGGAGTTGCTATCTCTCCAGAAGATTCAGGATTTCCTGATTGAGGCACTCCATAAAAATCAGGGGACCAAAGAGTCCTATAACATCACTTCCAGCTCTAATCTTTTATCTTACTGGCCTCCAGATTCATCCTATTTCTGGGTGTAGAAGAGCATTAAGCAATTGCCATCTCTATCAAAGTTAAAAAAAAATCTGGATAGCATAAATTCTCTAAGTTTTTCCTTCAATGGACAAGTTTTGGATATTTGTTATTGTTTATGATTTTTTTGTTTTCCTCTGTTTGATGAAAGAATACTAGTTCTGGAGTCAGAGGTTATTATTTATTAAGTCATTTCAGTCATGCTGGCTTTGTTCCCATTTAGAATTTTCTTGGCAAAGACAGTGGAGTGATTTGTCATTTCCTTCTCTAACTCATTTTGTTGATGAAGAAACTGAGATAAACAGGGCTAAGTGATTTAGCCAGGGTCACAGCTAGTGTTTAAGGAAAACCAGACTGCCTTCCTGACTCCAGATCTAGAACTCTATCCTCTAAATCTCCTAGTTGTCATGAGAGTATATACATTCCAATCTCAATTCTTGATACATACTGTTTTTTGTTTATATGATTTTTTTGTAAGTCATTTAACCTGCAGAAGTCTTAATGCTTCTTTATGGGAAATAAGAAGATTGGCCTCAAAGATCTCTTCCATTTAACAATCTTTGAATTTATAATCCTGAATTATTTCTTTTTTACATTTTACATACTTTTTAATACTCTATTTTGTACTTCCCTATATTATATTTAGTCTATACAGGTGGTTTTGAAGTCCCCTAAAGCAAAATTCTCCAATTCCATGGTGGCCTTTAGGATAGATGAGAATATTTGAATTTTAAGGAATGCGATCTGAAGAAACAATGGTCTATTTTTGCATTTTTTCATGCATGATAGAGTTAATCTAATATTTTCTACCTAAACAATAATAAATAAAAGCATGTAAAATCACAGAGTGTAACAAAGAGTTTATTTTGTAGCATTCTAAATTAGCTGTTTTTTAATTCAAATCAAAGTGATGAGATATCTTCCAAATTCTTTTCAGTGTCTCCTGGTTTATGATTGTCATGCAATGTAGACAAAAATATAGTTGATTCTTTCCCTTTAACAGATTTGATTTCCATGTCACTATATTTTCTCATATACATGTCATAATAAAAAAAGAATTCTGCCAGTGACAGAATTCTCTCTTTAATTAACAGCATCCTAAAGTTCAAGATTTGTAATCTAGGGAAGAATGCTATTAACCTTTTAAAATAGGCCACTCATTGTGCAGACCACCTTCAATGGAATGTTAAGAATTCAGGAGCATCATGTTCATTTTACTAACTTTACCATTGGCCTATAAATTAATAGAATAAAAAAATCTTAGAGAGAAATATCATGAACACAATTAAACTACACATCTCTTCTATTTTTGGATGACATTTTCATAAATTATAATTACTTATATTTTATAGGAAAATTATAAAATGGATGTTTCTTTACATGAGACCTTAAAGGAGATAATTTGAATGGTTTGGAAATAGAAAACTTTAAGGTATGAAAGGATAAATAACAGTCTGGCATGAAGATCTAACTAGAAAAAATAACAATAAAAATATAGCCATGCCATCTAGGAAGAAAGTATGAAAAATATCTGATATGAACAATCAACTGTGCAAGCAGAGAAATTACAAATGTGATATTGGTCAGTTTGGAATGATGTGACTACTTTTATTAACTAAGGCAGACCCTGTGAAATATGTATCCTACTTGAGATTTCATGCCATGTGTTACATCTCATTTAGAATTTGATGAGCAGATAATAAAATTGTGACTATACTCCCTGAATTTTAAACTAAATAGCAATATTATTTATATCATAAGCATAACCCACTTAAATAAAATCATTAGTGATCTTTGTTGGCATAAAAGTCACCCAAATATAAAATACTATTAATCATTTTTAACTGTATGATTTGGAGTTTGTCACTTAATGCTATGAGTATCTCAATTTCCTCATGTGTAAAAGACTTCAAAGTAGATTATTTCTAAGGTTTCATCTATTTTCAGTATAGTGAATTTTATCATAATAAAGCTATTCAGAACGTGTGATCTCCCAATAAAAATAAGCAGAACTGCATAAAAATGCAAGCAAACATCAGTAGAGAGTGTGAAAATGCTATGTTGTGGTCCACATTCATATCCCTCTCTCTGGGTATATATAGCTTTCTTCATCACTGAACAACTGGAACTGGTTTGAAATGTTTCATTGTTGAAGAGAGCCGCATACTTCAGAACTGATCATCATATAGTCATGTTGTTGCCATGTATAATGATCTCCTGGTTCTTCTCATTTAACTCAACATCAGTTCATGAAGGTCTCTCCAGTCCTCTCTAAAATCATCCTGCTGGTCATTTCTTACAGAATGATAATATTTCATGACATTCATATATCATAGTTTATTCAGCCATTCTCCAATTGAAGGGCATCAAATCAGTTTCCAGTTTCTAGCCACTACAAAAAGGGCTGCCACAAACACTTTTGCTCATGCCAGTCCCTTTCCTTCTTTTAAGAACTCCGTGGGATATAGGCCCAGTAGAAACACTGCTGGCTCAAAGGGCATGCACAGTTTGATAATTTTTGAGGATAGTTCCAAATTGCTCTCCAGACTGGTTGGATCCATCACAGTTCCACCAACTATATATCAGGGTCCCAGTTTTCCCACATCCCCTATAATCTTTGTCATTATCTTTTCCTGCCATTTTAGCCAATCTGACAGGTGTGTAGTGGTATCTCAGAGTTGTCTTAATTTGCATTTCTCTGATCAAAAGTGATTTGGAGTACCTTTTCATATGACTGGAAATAGTTTTAATTTCATCATCTGAAAATTGTCTGTTCATATCCTTTGACCATTTATCAATTGGAGAGTGGCTTGAATTCTTATAAATATGAGACAATTCTCTATGTATTTTAGAAATGAGGCCTTTATCAGAATCCTTAAATGTAAAGATGATTTCCCAATTTATTGCTTCCCTCCTAATCTTGTCTGCATTAGTTTTGTTTGTACAAAAACTTTTTTTAACTTAATATAATCAAAATTATCTATCTCGTGTTCAATTAATAGTTCTGGTTCTTCTTTGGATACAAATTCATTCCTTCTCCACAGGTCTGAGAGGTAAACTATAATATGTTCCTCTAATTTGCTTGTAATATCAATTTTATATATAAATCATGAAACCATTTAGATCTTGTCTTGGCATTTGGTGTTAGGTGTGGGTCAAGCCCTAATTTCTTCCACACTAGTTTCCAGTTTTCCCAGCAGTTTTTGTCGAATAGTGAGCACTTATCCCAAAAGTTGGGATATTTGGGTTTATCAAATACAAGACTGCTATAGTTATTGCTTGCTTTGTCCTATGATCCTATCCTATTCCACTGATTGACTGCTCTATTTCTTGGCCAGTACCAAATGATTTTGATGACCTCTGTTTTATAATATAGTTTTAGATCTGATACAGCATGACCACACTCAGCAGCCTTTTTTTTTTCATTAATTCCCTTGAGATTCTTGACCTTTTGTTCTTCCAAATGAACTTTGCTACTATTTTTTCTAGATCTGTAAAATAATTTCTTAGGAATTTGATTGGTATGGCACTAAATAAGTAAATTAGTTTGGGTAGTAGTGTCATTTTTATTATATTTGCTCAGCCTACCCATGAACACTTGATGCTTTTCCAACTGATTAGGTCTCACTTTGTGTGGAAAGTGTTTTGTAGTTTAGTTTGTATAGTTCCTGACTGTTTCTTGGCAGATAGATTCCAAAATATTTTATTCAATCAACAGTTATTTTGAATGAAATTTCTTTTTGTATCTCTCGTTGCTGAACTTTGTTGGTAATATATATACAAATACTGATGACTTATGTGGATTTATTTTGTATCTGATAACTTTGCTAAAGTTGTGAATTGTTTCTAACAGTTTTTTTGTTGAGTGTCTAGGGTTTTCTAAATATACCATCATGTCATCTGCAAAGAGTGATAATTTGGTTTCCTCATTACCTACTCTAATTCCTTTAATCTCTTTTTCTTCTCTTACTGCCAAAGCTAACATTTGTAATACAATATTAAATAGTTATGGTGACAGTGAGCATCCTTGTTTCATTCCTGTTCTTATTGGAAATGGTTCATTTGTCCCCATTACATATGATGCTTGCTGATGGTTTTAAATAGATGCTACTAAGCCTTTAAGGAAAAGCTCATTTATTCCTATACTCTCTATTGTTTTTAATAGAAATGAATGTTTGATTTTATCAAAAGTTTTTTCTGCATTTATTAAGATAATAATATATTTTTTGTTAGTTTGATTATTAATAGAATTCATTATGCTGATAGTTTTCCTAATATTGAACCAGCCCTGAATTCCTGGTATAAATCCTACTTGGTCATAGTGTACTATCCTGGGGATGACTTTCTGTAATCTCATTGCTAATATCTTATTTAAAATTTTTGCATCAATATTCATTAGGGAAATTGGTCTATAATTTTCTTTCTCTGTTTTCACTCTACCTGGTTTAGCTATCAGCACCATATCTGTATCATAGAAGGAATTTGGTAATACACTTCTTAATTATTTTTTGAATGTTTGGTAGAATTCATATATAAATCCATCTGGCCCTGGAGAGCTTTCTTAGGGAGTTGATTAATAGCTTGTTCTATTTCTTTTTCTAAAATTGAGCTATTTAAATAATTTATTTCCTCTTTCATTAACCTGGACAATCTATATTTTTGTAGATATTCCTACATTTCATTTAGATTATCAAATTTATTGTCATGAAGTTGGGCAAAGTAATTCCTAATTATTGCTCTAATTTCCTCTTCATTAGTGGAAAGTTCTCCCTTATCATTCATGAGACTAACAATTTGATTTTCCTCTTTCCTTTTTCTAATCAAATTAACAAAAAGGTTATCTCTTTTGGTTGTTTTTTTTTTTCATAAAACCAACTCAGTTGTATTTATTAATTTAATAGCTTTCATATTTTCAGTTTTATTAATCTCCCCTTTTATTTTCATAATTTCCAATTTAGTATTTAATTGAGGGTTTTTAATTTTCTCTTTTTCTATCTTTTTTAATTGTAAGCCCAATTCATTGATCTTCTCTTTCTGTATATTATGCAAGTAAGCATCTAGAGATATAAAATTAACCCTTATAACCATTTTGACTGTATCCCAGAAATTTTGGTATGTTGTCTCATTATTGTCATTCTCCTGAATGAAATTATTGATTGTGTCTATGATTTGCTCTTTCACCTATTCATTCTTTAGGATTTGATAATTTAATTCCCAATTATAATTTGGTCTGTTTTGTCCTGGCCTTATATTACTTGTGACTTTTATTGCATTATGATATGAAAAGGATTCATTTACTATTTCTGCCTTTAGGCATTTGATTTTGAGGTTTTTATACCCTAACACATGGTCAGTTTTTGTATAAGTTCCCTGAACCCATGAGAAAAAAGTAAACTCCCTTCTGTTTCCATTCAATTTTCTCAAGAGATCTATCATATCTAACTTTTCTAACATTTTGTTTACTCCCCTAACTTCTTCCTTATTTATTTTGTGGTTTGATTTATCTAATTTTGAGAGAGCAATGTTGATATCCCCCACTAGTATAGTTTTGCTGTCTATTTTTTCTTGCATCTCTCCTAACTTGTCTAGGTATTTGGATGCTATATCATTTGGTACATAGATGTTTAGTATTGATAATGCTTCATTATCTATGGTACCCTTTAGTAAAATATAATTTCCTTCCTTATCCCTTTTAATTAGATCTATCTTTACTTTTACTTGATTTGAGATCCGGATTGCTACCCCTGCTTTTTTTTGGCCACCCGAAACATAATATATTCTACTGCAGGTCTTTATCTTCACTCTGTATGTATCTCTGTTTTAGATATGTTTCTTCTAAACAACATACTGTAGAATTCTGGCTTTTAATCCAGTCTGCTGTCTGCTTCCATTTTGTGGGAGAGTTCATCCCATTCACGTTCACAGTTAAAATAACTAAATCTGTATTTCCTGCCATCTTATTTACCTAGAGTTATGTTTTTCTCTTTTCTTTCCCCTTTTCTTCCTTTCCTTCCTTCCCCCTTTTGCTTTTGATGACCTCCTCCCTCAAACAGTCCTCTACCCTTTAGAGCCCTTCCCACTTTTTTACAACTTTCCTCTAATTCTTCTACTTTCCCTTCTATTAGTCTAGCTCTTTCGTTTCCTCCTTTCCCTCCTACTTCCCTATAAGGAGGGACAAGTTTTTCTGTGAAATCAAATGTGTCTGATATTCTCTTTTAGAGCCCAATCTGATGAGAGTGAGATTCACACAATGCTAATTGCCCTCCTTTCTTTCCCTCAATTGTATTAGATTTTCTTTGCCTCTTCATGAGATTTTAACCTTATTTTTACCTCTGTTTTTTGTTACCTTATTTTACCTCCTTTCTCCTCTTTTTCCAATATGATATCCCTTCCACTTCTTTTTCATTTTTTCAAAGTAAAATTAAATTATACCCCCATTCTTTAAGTATACCCATAATGGAAATATAGATCTCAAGATTTCTTTCCTTTTTACCTTTTTATGCTTCTCTTGA
Source organism: Myrmecobius fasciatus (assembly GCA_023553655.1). Taxonomy (NCBI): domain Eukaryota; kingdom Metazoa; phylum Chordata; class Mammalia; order Dasyuromorphia; family Myrmecobiidae; genus Myrmecobius; species Myrmecobius fasciatus. The sequence continues at coordinate 6,592 of JAJPUD010010530.1, read as the reverse complement.
GTTCTGTGTTTGGAGGTAAAATTTTTTGTTCAGATCTAGTCTTTTTTGTTAGAAATAAGTGAAATTCACCTACATCATTGAATGTCCATCTTCTTCCCTGGAAGATAATGCTCATTCTAGTTGGATAGCTTATTCTTGGCTGTAATCCCAGTTCCTTTGCCTTTCGGAATATCTGATTCCAGGCCCTTCGATTCTTTAATATGGAAGCTGACAGATCTTGAGTGATTCTAAGTACATTTCTTAGGTATTTGAATTGTTTCTTTATGGCTTCCCCCAATATCTTTTCCTTGGTATGATAGTTCTGAAATTAAGCCACAATATTCCTGGGGGATTTAATTTTTGGATTTCTTTCAGGAGGTGATTAGTGGATTGTTTCAATAGTTATTTTGCCTTCTGATTCTACAATATCAGGGCAGTTTTCTTTCATGATTTCCTGGAAGATAGCATCTAGGTTCTTTTTTTTTCATCATGGCTTTCAAGAAGCCTTATAATTCTTAGATTGTCTCTCCTTGATCTATTTTCCAGGTCAGTTGTTTTTCCTAGGAGATATTTCATATTTTCTTTTCTTTTTTTTCATTTTTCATTTTTTTTTCGTTTTTGTTTGACTGATTCTTGAAGTCTTATTGAGCCGTTCACTTTCAGTTGTTCAATTCTAATTTTTAATGTATTATTTTCTTCAGTTACCTTTTTAAGCTCCTTTTGTAACTGGCCAATTGAATTTTTTTTCATTATAGTCTTTTTCCTTTTCACCAATTTTGTTTTTCAGTGAATTGGTGTCTTTTTCATCTCTTTTGTAGGCATTATATCCTTCTTGCAATGAATCTCAATTTATTTCCCCATTTTTCTTATGCAATCTTCCAGTAAAGCCTTGTAAAATGGGGACTAGCTCATATCTGACTTTGTGGCTTCCTCTGGAGTTGCTTTACATTTAAGAACCTCGGGATCTGAGGTCTGCCCTTCTTTCTCTCCATAAAAGCTGTCTATGGTGAGAGCTCTTTTCTGTTTCTTACTCATTTTTTAGAGTTTGAGGTCTGTTTAAAGCAGAGGAGTGGCAGCTGCTTCAATTTGCCTTGGGGCAGTTTGGCTGGTTGATTTCCAGTGCGGGGCTGGTAGGGCTAGGTAGGTCCTGTGTTCTCATTTGTTCTCAATTCACCTTTTACCAAAGGCAGATCTGCCAAAGCACCTGCCTACAACCATAGCAAAGTGGACCAAGAGTCTCCCAGGGACTTCCCAGGTGCTTAGAATCTGCCACACTCCATCCCACCCCTAGCTTCCTGCCACGTCTGAGTGCTGCCGTCTGAGCTTGGTAAACTGCCCAGTCCCCTTCCCATCTGAAACAGACCTGCTCTGATGCTCTTCCAAGGTAACTTTTGCTGAAAATGTGTTGTATTCCAAATATTTGGAGGCACTTTGACTCCAGAACCAGGTCAGAGGCTTAATCCATTGTTGGTTTGAGAGAAGGTCAGAGGAGGTCACAGAGAGTCATGTCTGCACTCTCTCTTATCTTTCTTTTAAAAGCATATAAACTATTAGCCTACTACCTAAGCCCCAGATTTTCAGTGTATAAATTTATTACGTTTTTAGTCTAGTCTATCGATTATGGTGCAAATAAACTCTTTTTTGACTTTTAAGAGAATCTCTTTAATGTGGGAGATCTTGTTTGTGGACCTGGATTCTCTTCAAATCATACAAGATAGGTGGTTTCCTTTGAATTCCTCTTTCACCCATGGCCACCTTTGCAAGAGCTACAATAATTCTGGCAATCATGTGTCCCCCAATTCTTAGGTAACTGGGCATGAAAGTTTCTGACCAGATCAGGTAGGCTTTTTGAAAATTAGCAACTCACTCTTACCCCTATATTTTTCTCATCGTTTTGATTACTGGAGAATAAAAGATGGGTCATGGGATAATAGGGCAAGGTTTTTTTTCTTCCTAGGGGATCATCCCTGGAATGTCTCCTCAAGCACTGGCAACTACTTGGTAAAAGAAAATCAAACAAAAGTACCTCATCTTCCTTTGAAAAAGCTGCTGGGTACCACCAGTACAACCTTGGGGACCAGGAAAAATTACCTGAAATAGGCTTTCTAAATTATAATACCATCTTGCAATCGAATTTCCTTTGTAGAAGGAAATGAAAACAGAGATTGTTTCTAATTAACTCTTCTTCTGAGCAAGGAGCTCAAACAAGGAAGTCCAAGGATGGACTTTATCTTAATTAAATTAAATATTTAATTATATTTGCTTTGTCATTTTTTCTGTCTGCACCTCTGTTTTTAAAATGTCAAATTTGTGCTGTAAGACTCTATTACCAAAAAAGACTTTAAATGCAGCCACAAAGAAAAACTTCTAAGGGGTACAGTTGGGAAGAATACAGGGAAAGTTTTAACATCCCTAATTTCCACCTAAAAAATAGAAAAACCTGACTGTTTTCCTATGAACCCAGCACTGACCAAGTTGGGTCTGTTGAGCCAACTTAGTTATTTAAAGCTGTAAAACTGCTTAAAAAACAAACAAACAAAAAACATTTTCAGCAGATTTCAGAGGTTTTGAAATTAATCTGTAACACTAATACTTTTTTGGTAGAGTTGTGAACTGATCCAACCATTCTGGAGAATAATTTGGAACTATGCCCAAAGGACTATCAAATTGTGCCTACCCTTTGGTCCAGAATTGTTTCTATTGGGCTTATATTACAAAGAGATCTTAAAGGAGGGAAAGGGACCCACATGTGCAAAAATGTTTGTGGCAGCCCTTTTTGTAGTGGCTAGAAATTGGAAAATGAGTGGATTCCCATCAATTGGAGAGTGGCTGAATAAATTATGGTATATGAATGTTATGGAATATTATTGTCCTATAAGAAACGACCAGCAGGACGATTTCAGAGAGGCCTTGATTAGCTTCAGGGATTTGAGTCAGAATTCAGTGAATAATTCACTTCTCCCTGGCCTACTTTTCCAGTTTAGCATTCCTCCAAATTAGGACCCTGTAGGATGACTGGGCTCTATGTCAATTCCCTGCAGGAAGTATTTTCAGAAGATGAGATTAGCACTCCATACTCCAAAGAACTGTGAATCCTATTTGTTTGGAGGTAAACTCTTGGGATGAATGGACCCCAGCAAGGTAATACCCATGGACCCCTAGGTAGGTGCAAATTGACCCTTTGCTAATCTCTGCTATTGTGTCCTGGTACTAACTTTGTACCTATGATGGAATCAAATTTTTAACTTCAGTTCATCTCTGCAACACTTCCACCCTATAGACCACTCCATTTTACTCCTAGTTTCTGTATACTACCTAATGAGTATCCCAGGATTTAACCCCCAAAATTTCAGCATTAGGCTGCTAGATCCCCTTCTGTTTAGGATTCCTCAACCCATTCTTCAATAGCTTTTTTTTTTTTTTTTTTTTAACAAATTAAAGGAATGGTAAAATGATGAGGTCCTGAATGGTGGGTGTGGTTGACAGATAGAAACTGAAGCATTGATAAAATTGTTTCCTAGGGAGACAGGAAAAAGGATCTTAGAGAAGATCATTTTAGCTCTGCAGTCCCATGCTCTATGGAGGTAATCCAGTCAGAAATCTAATTATATCCAGTTCCTGAGGCTAAACTTTTCCTATAAATCCTCATGTTCCATACCATCAATACTGAATCTCCTTGGGTCAGTTCACCACCCACATTACATGGCATCTCTTCTAATCCCACTATGTTTTATGGTGTTTCTCCTCTTAGATCCCACTACCATGTTCTTCCAAAGCTATTTCATACTTACCATTCCTGGTGTCTATTGTATCTCTTCATTTTGTCTGTTACCTCTTTTCCTAAATAAATCTACCTTCTGCCAAAGAGAATGGCCAGTGTGAATTCTTCACATGACAGAACCCCAAAATTTTGTGTCTCCATCATTTGGTGCCTACAACAACCACATCAATAATAAGGCAGTTGAATAGTTAATTCAGGAATGTCTAAGATACAAAATTACATAAGAATTTACAAATGGTTAATATCTGCTCCCATATTTCAGACAAGAAGAAAATTATAATTGATAACAGAGTTTCTAAACTGTAGAATGAGGAATAGAGCCCAATTCTATTGACTCCTTCAATTCAGCTGAAATTAATTCAATTCAATTTAATTCAAACTGACAAGCATTTATTAAGTGCTTACTAGTTAGAAGGCTCTCTGTCACATATTAGGAATATCAAGACAGAGCAATTAGGATATGAATTTCAAGACTGGGTGTGTGTTTCTCTCTTGTAATTTAAAATAGTTTCAGAAAGAATAGAACAAATAGAATTGTTTGGGTGAAAAGATCTACTGGAGGCTGATGAGCTCTAAGCCATTTTGTTATTACACATAAAAGTCTGAGCATTTCCTAAAATAAGAATATCCAGTCACTATTCATTATCACCACAAATTTTCCCTTAAGGCTCTGCCTACTCTTGATGTTAAAAGAGAAGAAGCAGAATTCGCCCTGCAAGCTACAATGAATGCCACTCCCTAGTTGCCAAGCTGTCTTAGTTTAGTCTAATGACTGTTGAAGAGACCAAGGGATTCTTTTCTCATCTTCATACCTGTTTCCTAGTTACATAATGTCACCTACTTTCCCATTCCCTTATTCTATATATGGATCACATCTATAGTTCTCTACTTTTCCAAAGTGGGGACAGGAAGATGAAGATGTCTTCTCATATCAATTTTTTAGGGGTAAGCTTCGTCATTACAATTTTACAATTTTCAATTTGGATTGAATTACTGTTGGTTACATTGTTTTACTGGTTTTAATTACTTCATCTGATACCATTTCATATGCCTTCCTATACACTTGTATTTTAACAGATTCAGTATACCACTGATGTCATTGTAGGTTACTAGTTATTCACACATTTTCATTCTATGCAATTTTTAAACATGTATATTAATCAAATAAACAACTGGTATTTATTGTCTTCTACATAGTAAATATTGTTAGATAATAGAGATGCAAAGACAAAAAAAAAAGTACATGACATCAAGGAACTTATACTTTGTCAAAAATAGGCAATATTGACACAAATAAGTTTATACAAAATAAAGTACCCTTTTTATGGAAGACTTTAGTAATGGGGTGATCTGGAAAGATTTCATGCATACTTTAGCTAAATCGTGTAGGAAAACAGGAATTATAGGAGACTGAATGAAGATGGAATGGCATGTATTTATAATATATTAAAAGTTTTCCATTTATGTTCAGTATACTAAAATGGAAATCTGTAAGGCAGTGTGGCAGAAAAAAAGTTGAAATTTCCATCCTCCTGAATAACCTTGGGAAAATCATTTTATTTCTCTGGATCTTGATTTGCTCATATGTAAAACAAAGTCATTGGATAAGATTATTTCATTGACCCTTTATGGCCAAAAATCTAAACTCCTGATCCTTTTTCCAAGATTTTTAATATGGATGAAGAGAATTTTAGGATGTCCATCTGTCACTCTTTACTCATGATACATGACTAGCTCATGACCTTTTCAAACACACATTTCCTGAATAACATTTTCCCTGTGAAATTTCATTATTGATCATTTGATGTAGTCTCCTTGTTCCCACAATGCATCTTTACTGCTCTTTATATCATTTTGCAATTAGAACTTCTATGAGTTTGTGTTTCATGAATCAACGTCATTTAACATTGCTGGACAATCATCAGAGTTATAACAATAAATTATTTTGTTAGGAAGAATCTTAGAATCATTAAGAATCACATATATGGTTCCCAAAGACAATCTGCTTTCACTTTGTTAGTTTTAGACTTAGATGATTTTCCATGTAAAATATCTTATCAAAGATATTGTAGATTGACTTTCATAGTCTAGAAAATGACATTATTCAGGAAAGAATCCATAGAATTTGGAAAATTAATGGCATAGAAAATTCTACAATTGTCAACTTTTATGCAGTCTTATTTTAATAAATGTGTAGAGATTAAAAGAAATAGAAATTTTTCGTGCTAGGAGAACTTTGAATGTGAGAACTGTAATATGAGATTTTTATTACAGATAGAAAGAGACCTAGAAATAATAAGTGAATTAGTCAGATTCGCACAGCAAACTGGTGGCAAAGGCAAAGCTAGTAGAAATCAAGTCTAGAGATTTCCCACAAAACATTTCTTACTACTTAGTAAGCAAATCATGATAAAAATGAATTCAATGTTCATCTTGTGCATATCTTTGGAGAATTTAATTATGCTAATAGATGTATTAGCATTTATTTTACAATAAAGTCATCCAGGATTTGATTTCACTAATAATTATATTAATATTTCACCTTTTTGACAATACTTCAGTAAGTCACTTCTTCCTGAAAATAGTACTCTTTTATAGGATTCTGTTCTGTTTCTGTCAAACAAAGGATGCAATCATAGTCATTATTTTCTCTTGAGGAAAGGGAGATGTGATTGTAATTTGTATAGAAAGGTACCATTAAGGAGTATTGTAAGAAAATTAGTGAAATAATTTCCATAAACTATTATACACTACTTTTCTTGATTATTTCTTAATTTCTAAAACTTCTCTCTCTCTCTCTCTCTCTCTCTCTCTCTCTCTCTCTCTCTCTCT